>VCJM01000865.1:34558-51518 GCA_024139495.1 Backusella sp. ASU-2019c | reverse complement strand
AGAAGAGCGGGTTTGGGACTTGGCGCCAGCAGCAGACTTTCCACCAGATTTACCTCCAGACATTGTTTAATATATTTGTTTTTTTAAAGAAGAAGTGTTAATTAAAGATAGTAAAAAAAAAACTTCAAGTGTGATTTTTATGCTTGTTTATATATCCAAAAAAAAAATCAAAAAATTTAAAACCCGATTTTTTTTTTTTCTTTTAAGTAAAAAAAAAATACAAAGAAAAAAATTTTTAACAAGAAAATGTGTAGGCTCGCGTACGCGGCAGAGGGTTGAACATAAAAAAAATTTTTTTTATTCCATAATTAAATGTAATCATCATCATCTCGGGCTGAATTCGCGTTTATTTCGCGATAACACGATGGGGAGTGTATGTTTTTGGGGATTCCAGTTTTTTTTATTTTCTTACCATGAATGAATGAGTTGCCTAAAATGGTAAACAAGAGTCACAAGAATGATTTTTTTTTAAATATAAAAACGAGGTGGTTATTTTAAGTCTTTTTTTGTTTTCAAGTATTTTCTACTACTAATAATAATCATATACAAAAATGGCTGCTGATCTCCCTACCAAAACTGACAACAAGAAGGCCGCTCCCAAGGACGGAAAGAAGAGAAAGACCGTTCGTCGCGAGACCTACTCCTCTTACATCTACAAGGTCTTGAAGCAGGTCCACCCCGATACTGGTATCTCCAACAAGGCCATGTCCATCTTGAACTCCTTCGTCAACGATATCTTTGAGCGTATCGCCACTGAAGCCTCCAAGTTGGCTGCCTACAACAAGCGTTCCACCATCTCTTCTCGCGAGATCCAGACCGCTGTTCGTCTCATCCTCCCTGGTGAACTTGCCAAGCACGCCGTCTCTGAAGGTACCAAGGCTGTCACCAAGTACACTTCCTCCAAGTAAATGTACTCCTTTCAATCAAAAAACTCTCATGGTTTAGCTTTAATTATTTCATTTTGCTATTAAAAATGGTAAACTAAATTTAAAAAATAATATAAAAAAAACAAAGAAAAGGAATTATTTGGGGAGTGAAAAAAGACACCTTTATCACATTTCTTTATAAAACCCTTTTCTTTTCCATATATCTACCGCACTTTCCCTTTCCTCTTGTACAGAATTCTTTTTTTTTTCATGCCCTGATTTATAACATTGTAAAAAAATAAATAAATAGCTTGCTACAAAAAAAGTAAAAAAAAAACATGTCTTTTTATTATGGTCGTTTATATTTTTGGCACAGCAAAGATGTCATTTGTTTCTCCTGTAAAGTCGCCCATATCGGCGTAAAATGCACTGAGATCGTCTTCTAAACTATTTTTCGCTGTTTTATACAAGATGAGTTACATGATTCCTTTGATAAAGCTTTTATTATTATTATTATTATTTTACCTTGTTGAGCCTTCTGTTGTTCTGCTTCTTTAGCCAATTTTATTTCCTCCTCTCTTTGTTTCCTTGCTGCTTCAATAGCAGGAGAATATTCCGAAGCATAAGAACCCTTATCCCAATAAGCCCACAAGGCATCTTCCACATTAGCAGGAATGGACCATTCTGATTGGTCGTAGACAGGTAAAAAGCTGTCTGGGTTAGCGTATGACGCACTGACAGGTCGTCTATCCATTTCAAATCCTTGGTTGATGACTTGTAATGCGGTTGCTGCATGCTATATATGTATATGAATACACACACGGAAGATGTAGTGATAGGATGTGATTGTTGGTTTATCTTTTAGTTCCTTTCTTCTTTTTCATCATGTATACAATATAATACACGAATATTATATCACATAAACGAATGTGCCACCACTTACTTGCACATTTACAAATTCAATAAATGTAAACTCACAAGACATCTTTGTAAGTTTATCTCGAATCAATATCACGCGATGAACACCCTGGAATTGAGCCATAGCACTATATACAGATTCTTCCGATGATAAATTATCCAGTTGACGGACAAGTAGCATGTTGCTGGGCGAATATGATATGTCTTTGGATCCATCATTGATTGCCATTGTTTCCGTCTCGTTTGTTCTTTTCTCTGCAGCAGAGACTATATGTTTGTATATAAATATCAGAGTGTTTTTACAAGAGCAACATGAATGAGCCTTCCACCTACCAATAAAAGACTGTCTACATTCAACACAAACACGACGACTAATAACATTAAATATACCACACTAATAACAATAATATATTCAAGGTGAGTTTATTACTATAATACGATATGGAAATGAATGAATGATAAACTTGCCTTTGAACAACGCCATTCCTCTTTTTCCTCATTTGACTTGTTTTTATGACAATAGTCAACGCGCACACGGTATGAATCCATATTGAACGAACGATGCTTTTCGACAAACTGAATGGCATGACCAACACTTGTGAATCTTATAAAAGCAAATTTTCTTGATTCACCTAATGAACAGTGTGTGAGAATTCCAGCGTCATTCCCTCTACTTGTTCTCTCTCTTATTTACCTGTGTCTCTATCCTTGATTAGAGAAACGTCATCAATGCTCGCTTCCATCTGTGTCAATTTGGCCTCAATCTTTTTGACAAGAAAGCAAACAAACGTGAAATTTTAGCACTGATAGGCCCTCCCTTTATGTTTTTTCTATATAGACATGGTATTTACATCTCTCTCACCAGCATGGTCAGGTAAACCTCTCAACACAACGTTAATATTAGGTTCCAATGACTCCTCGTCATCATATCTTCTGTCTTCATAGTAGCGACGGTCATCATATCTTGAATCATGTTTTCTATCATCGTATTTTCTATCATCGTATCTTCTACTACTGCCATTACTATCATCATGATAGTTTCTCTTCTCCTGTGGTGATCGCCGATCATCATGGTGATGGCGTCTGCTACTAGAGTCAGAGTGTCTTTGGTCTGACTTTGATGATCTTGCTTCGTCGCCCGATCTCTTTTGCTGCTGCTGTTGGTGGTCGTTGCTTCTTCTGTATTCAGCATCTCCTCTTCTTGGCTCTTCCTGTCTTTTCCCGTGTCTCTGCAACAAAAAGGGCAAGTCAGAAACACATAGTATTTATTTATAAACGGGGAGCCTTACCTCATAGTCGGAATATCTGGAACGAGAGTCTCTACGGGGACTGCGAGAGCGCCTTCTTTCCTTTGTGGAATAAGAATGTCTTGAGCTTGACATTTTTTAGTTGTTTTTTTGATATTGAATGAATAATCCGTTAATACAAGAAAAAGGAAAAAAAAGCTTTTAGTTCGATAAAACCAATTGATTTTAAAAGTCAGTTGAACAGAGCTTGGGGTGCAGGCCTGAATACAAACCAGAAAAGTTCCCTTTTTTATTTATTTTTTGTTTTCTTTCTTTACTTGTTATACAACACTTTTTTCTTTTTTTATTTCTCTTCATTTCGTTGTCATGGAAACATTAGCTGAATGGGTTGAGCCCACTCTTTTGAAGTTAGAAAATGTAATCCGGGCTATCGCAGCTGAAGTTCCCACAGAGACAGACTGGGAAGAATCCTCTTTTGGTTCCTGGTAAGTTTGTGTGTGTAGTGGCAGTAGAAGAAGAAGGGTACTAAACAGGAGTTTGTTTGTTTTCAAATATAAAGGTACAATCATCCTCGACAACATGGTCTTGAATTGATGTTTCTGGCCACAACCTATGGCTTTGCTACATATATTTTCTTTCATCGGTTACTTCGACCGGGAACGGAGAACTATCGACTACTAACACAATTTGAACCTCCTTCAAGAGCATCCTTAACAGAGCGAGGCATGACTCTCGCTCTCATTTGTTCTTTACTATTGACTTTAACTCATAAGATCATCAGAAATCGAGTTTGGTTCATGATGCAGCCCTGTCACATGAGTGGTGTGTTACTTTTGTTCACTTTGGCCTATCCTGATAAGAGATCACCTGTGCCACATGTCTTCTTTAATATGTATTTGCATTTGCAGTGGGGTGCTTTGGCTGCACTTGCCTTCCCAGACTTGAGAGGCCATTCTATGATTGGTGAGACATTTAACTTTTTTGCTGGTAAGTTTTTTTTTTCTTTCTTTTTTTTCTGGTCAGGGGGGAAAGGAAGTAAAAGGAGAGAGGTGGAGGGGGGCGTTTCTCATGAATCTATTTAACATTGTTTTAAATATCATTTTAGAACATATATTATTATTGGTGGTTCCAATCTATATGATCTACAGTCGTCGATATGTTGTATTACCTAAATCCAAGGAAATTCTCTTCTTTTCGTTCTTTGCCTATAGTTTCTTCCATACACCTGTTCTCCATATTTCTTCATTAATGTCTGGATTCAATTTGAATTATATGTTTGCTCCTCCACCAAGTAAGTTTGCGTTTTTCTTCATCATCATCATTTGTGCTCAATTATCATTCCTATTATTATTTTAGTTAAATTCCTTTTGCAGCTCGGACCACTTTACAGAATTGTTATGTACGGAGCTGCATTTTTGTTTAAATTCGTTACGCGCTTTATTGGAGTTGAGTTAATTCTTGCTTTAATGCCTCGCAAGAAGTTACCTGCTGTACAACACAATACCAGACGTTCCAAGAAAATTAATTAAAAAAATACCCTTTTTGTATATGAAAAAGATAAGATCTCTCTTATCTTTCTCTTTGTGATATATTGTCATTTTGATGGGTTAAATTTAATGAATGGATCAAGGCAACTTACATTATAAATAATAAATATATACTCTCCCCCTCTCTTTTTAGACTCTACTTTAATTTACTTTGCTTTACATCTTGTGCTTGTTTTGTAACTGAATTATCACCAAAGTGCTGTTATGGCTTAGTTTCACAAACCTTAATTATGAATGAAGATGAAACTCGTTGACAGATCGGATACTATGTATTTGCCATGTCTCTTAAATTTTAAATCAAAGCGACTCATATATTTAATATTAAAACCAATGTGAGACAATTGTAGGAGATTCCACTCGATAAAAAGGGCTTTTTTCTAAAACATAAAAAGAAAATACCTTTAGCACCAATCGGAATTTCTTTAAAGCTGATCAGGATCTCCTTTTTTTCGAAAGAATATTTTGGAAAATATATTATTCTATTGGATCAAGGAACATTGGATTTACAAAAGAAGGGGAGAATTTGTTTGATGATTAGCCGTTTGTATCGTTTTGACCTAAATAATAGCTGTTTATCATACAAAGCAGTGTTTTGTTTCTGGTTGTAACAAAAAGGAAGAGTTTGGTGAATTAACAAAAATCCGTAATGTGGAAAGAGAAAGAAAGCTACATTGACCAAATGTCTGTGCGCTTTTGGATTTATTAAAAAAAAGTCCTTACTGCTCAATAATGTAAATAATATTACGTTCCTTATCACAATTTAGATTAAATATAAAATAATTATATAAAAACAAAGCGCAGTGCATAAACATGGAATATCCTTGATATAAAATAGAGCCGAGAAAAACGCAAAGCATTGTCAGCTGTTCGGTACAAAGCTGAGGATATCAAATTAGGAAACCTTTTGTTAATGCGTATTATGGGTGCTATGAACCATTTATCTAACAATGCTTAGCGCAAGTATAACATAAGAATATCACTTGATTTAAAAATATGTGTTTGTTTATTGATAAATGATATAGTGAATGATTATCGTTTCTTCTCTCTTTATGACCAGATATGAATTTAAAAATAATGACAAACTACCATTTTGCTTTTATCTTTTATACACATAAACAGGGAGATGGTTCTATGCTTCTAAAACCAATATTGTAATAGATTATGGTTCTAAAACGAGAAAAAAAAAATTTCAAGTAAAACAGTAGACCCGTTCAAAATTGGTAAATTGTACAACGTTTTGTGCACCCACAAAACTTGTTAGGATTTAACTGTTTGTTAATATTGATGTAACATGACATATCCGGTTTTAGAAATCATTTCTTCGAGATGACCTACCCAGTAATCCATGACGTTATTATACCCTGGTTCATTTCTTTAAGATCAAAGTAAATGGGTACAATGTGGGACGTCTTACGTAATAAACACACTCGCTGAATCTGCGCTTCCTGGATTAGATGAGTTAATAATAGAGAGGTTTCCGAACAGTGGAAAATAACGTTATCCAATATTCCTATCAGGATTAATTTACAAGTTTGTTTGTTCCTGGGTGTATCAGCAGTTGGCGCGTAAATTTTGTAGAACATTGTCTGGTGGCTATACATTAGTATATATCATTATCAAGTTATGAATGTATAAATCCTGAGAGTGTTTAAACGACAAAAAAGTATCATTTAGTAACACTAGTTATAAATATTGATTTATAACAACAAACACAGAAAACACATCGAGCTTACCTGGGTCAAGCATCTCGAACATGGACCTCATTTTTTTTTAACAGTGGTTTTCGTTTGTGTATGAGCGATTTAAATCTGGTTACACCTTCAAATTGCTCATAAAGTAATTCTATATTTTAACATCTATATTTGTATATATATTGTCTATTTAATGATTTCTAAATTATCAAGTCAGAAATTATGCTGTGGTACATCTACTCCCAAATCATGCTTGATTCAACCTTGGTAGTACTTGTTCACCCTTTGACATTTTTCTTTAGAAAAATCATGAAAGGTGATCTCATTGGTTTTGTACAAAATGTGATAAATTCGAGATTTTTGATTATGTCCAGAAGTATTTTTATTTTATTAATCTAAAACTATATACAAATTTTTTTGCTTTTCTAAAAAAAAAAAGGGTATACAAAGTCTATTTTTTTTTTCTTGTAAAATATAAAAGGAGAGGAGAGAAGGGACTATAGAGATTCTATCATAGGCATAGTGGTTGCAATATCATAGGTTGGTAATTGACTGGGTTCATAAAGTGGCAGTGCGTCTTCATACTCAATTTCCTTCAAAAATCTTGGTAGTAGCGTAGTTGTGTTACTTTCTAATTTAGAATATAGCTTCAATTCATCCGAGGCTCGGATTCCGTGACCCATCGTTCCAATTTTAACAGGAATGTCCTCAATATCTACCCTGTCTTTCCAGATGCCACACATAGGTCCAGACTTCTCCACAAACACGCAGAGCACATATGACACGGAGACGAGTTTGCCGTATTCGAAGGATGGAACGACATCTTCTGGTAATTTTAGTTCAAGGTCGCCATCACAGTAGTATTGGTTTTCTTGGTTGGGTGAATTGATTAGTAGTAACTTGTGAGAGATGGTTGTAATAGTATTGATACGATCTGGAACATCGTCAAATTTGTTGTTGTGAATGATTTGTTTGAGCTGCATGGTGGCTGTGATACTTTGCAGGTTCTTTTTCTTTGATTCGTTTTCCACGTGTAGGTTTAGGCCAATGACATCACCGGGTACAAAGTCTTGGTTCACAAGTCTGACCTTGGCAGTCAAATTCTTGACTTTCATCATTTTCATCAATGGAATTTTTAGTGCACGAGTTTCGACAAAAGGTGAATACAGAATAGGTAAGGCGTATTTGATGCTGTTCTCTTTGTACAAGTCAACAACAGCAATTAGCTGAAATTGACATGAATAACCCTTGTCTTGAAAAGAAGGTGGAAATTGAATCATAGGCATTTGAATGATAAAAGAATAATTATATTCATGTTTGCCAATAAGGGGAGCTTTGTCGCTTGATTCCCAAAGGGTTTGCTGAGTAGTAAAAATGATATCTTTGGATGACCGGATTGAGCCTGGGCACACTTCGTAAGGAGGTATACTTTCAATGGCGGTAAAGCCGAGCCTGACCTTTTCAACACAAGTGTCTTTTGAAAGCTCAAGTTTTACGGCACCTTCGAATACAGATCCAGGTCCATAGACATTTTGGTTTGTTAGACTCCATCCGAACTCTGGAAGGAGCTCTATAGATAGGTTATGATTTAGCATTTTAATTGTTAAATATGTTTGTTTTGATAATTTAAATTAAAAAAGAAAAGAAAAGGGAAGCTGAAAAAATCTTCTATATTTATACCTAAATTTCACAAATTAACTTTTCAACTTACGTATGCTTGGAGCATATGAAATAAAAAAGGGGAGGGAAACATTATTCTACCGCAGTAATCACGTCCGCAGCACGCGGAAAAAGCTGATAAACGCGGGGGAGAAACGTACATTTTCGTTACACAAAAGGCGATCCTTAAACGTCTAATAATAGGCCGTCTTGAATCAAAGGTTCATAAAAACATAGATCTACCATTCTATTTTTTTATTTCGTTATCATAAATAAGGCTGTTTCATAATAATTTCTGCATTGAACACATTGACTAAATTCCAAACGATTAATTTTACCAAGGCCTTGGCTCTTGGTTTTTCAAGAAAATGTTGTACTACCTTTTTTTGGGGGGGGGTGGAGGGAGGGAATATCTTTGTTATGCTCATCAATCATGCTTTACAAATCAAATATACTTACATTTTCGTATTCACAATAGGTTAATATTATTTACTGGTTGCAATTTCATTAAAGTATCGTTTTTTTCTCTATCGGAAAAGATTGACTCAATTTTGTGTTTCCATCATTGGTGAATGTCAATGAAATCATAGCTATTGGTGTTATGACCAAACATGGAATAGTCTTATTCAGAGGCCTAGCATTTTCATAATCGAAATAATATGATACATTTTCCCATTGTTTATTTATTTATCATCCAGTATAAAAAAGGACACTGTCGTCAAAGCAATTAATAGTAATTCACATACCATTTTTGATCCTTAACCTACCGATTCTTCTCTTTTTGAAAACGTTCCACGAATTGAACACTCATGCAGTTTACCATAGCCAGCCAATACATGTGTATTCTTTAATGATGCAGGCTATACTTCTATAGAACGTTCATCATTATTGTTGTTTTCATATATAATTTTTCAGTTTGTTTTTACTATAGGTAAGATATTCTCATAAAGTGATACAGGAATAAATATAATGGTCACCAGAAAGATTATTTTATAGATTATTCTAAAGATCATCAACTTGATCATCAGTAAGATCATCATTGGAGATTAATCTATATACAAAACCTGTAATAACGAATAATAATCTATCACAGTGTTAGAAATAAAATGAAAGCAGTTTTACTATTATTAAGCTTATGAGCATATTTCTTGAAATCAGTCACAATGACCAGGATAATTTGTCATTGTTTTGACTTTTACAATTGAGTATCAGCATATCTTTGATTTTTTTATTTGAAAGGTAAATTAAAAAAAGCACCACTTGATTCCATCCATATAGACTATTGTGTTTACTTAAATAAGAGACAGAATCAGTGAGATCAATTTAATGCAGTGTCTGTATGAGATTGTCAAAATTCAAACAGTTTATTTTTATTTTCAATTAATTTTTCTGCATAGAATGTTATTATAGAGTGTTATCCAGAATATTATCTGTATGAAATACACCTTTAATAATGCAGGGATATAATAAACTCTGAAGTCAAAAAATGTTTTCGTTTGAAGATACACAAGTATTTAACCAATCATAAGTGTAAAAATGTGCCTATTTTTGTAAAAATAAAAGTTTTTCTCACTTCAAAATGTTACTCAAAAGAGGAGAAATTTTTTCATACATATTTATTGTGACCCAAAAGGCACCTCCACCGCCAAGCGGATGTCATCTTGGCCTTACTTTTCCAAGAACTCAAGTAACACCAAACATACATATTTTTAAAACTCTAAATAAACATGATAAAGACATCATCGGTATATTGTAATGAAAGCAGTTAATAGAACCACTTCATTCAACATGACCAGTGTATTTTTAAAATGAATCTAGATTCAACCACACATAATCGCGCCATTCAGATCCTTTCTATAAAGTTTTCGAGGCCACATGATTCATTCTAATTTATCTATCTTTGGACAATCCATGTCTATTTTTGAATAGCACATCTACTTTTAATATAAGAACAAATTATTTATGATGCGATCAAGTAATGGGTCTATTCTTGACAGGGGTATGCTATTTTCTAGTCAAGGCTAATGCAACAAAACTCTCTAGTAATAATTTTACTACGAGATATTTAAAAAGCTATCAAGCTTCTCCCTTTACTATGTGAATTAAAAAAAAAAATCTGGCCACTGTTTAGTTTTACTTCTTTGAATTTGGCAAATACTAATAGTTTTAAGTTAAGTTTAGTGCTCAATCACTGATTCGAATTACTCCAATATGATGTACACAAGGAAGTGTGATGGACATTTATATTTCTCAATGCTTATATTTAATTGGTTCGCACGGAAATCACAAACCTTAGTCTCCACATTATGCAAAGCTAAAGGCTCCAGAAATTGAATACATTGGTAACATGTATGACTTAACTTAATTTATATTGAGCAAAGTCACTATTGTATTCAACAGCTTATTGGTTTTACATTCTAAACTTTATATTTATGTGGTGGAGTGATTATATATTTTATTATCGAGAAAATAAAGGCTAGACATATGATAATATTACAAAATAAATAAATAAATAGTTGGATAATGAAATGCAGCTTTTTTGAGATATTTTTCCCTTCTATCATTTACTAAACTAAAATTTAGTTGGAAGGAACATTAAATAATGTACGGAGCTCTTCAGCAGAGAAAGAACTAACTCCAGAGGTGGGATGGATATCAGAAAGGAAGCGGGTCAGCATACTAGGTAAAATACGATCATGGGCATTCTTATCTCCTAATGTGTATTGGTATCCCCAGTTAGTCAATGAAGCTGGTGTCAGCTCCTTACACAAAATACGATCTATACAATGATATATCTGTCAGAGAATAGCACTTTGATTATTTTTAATTTCTGCAACCTACCGTTACGTAACAAATTGACTGCATCACTTAAGATAGCTCTACCCATGGTATATGGCAAACAAAGACCAGTGGGCTTGGAGCGTTCAACCATTAAACCTGTATAGAGTTCAACATTTTCAGGAGTACCATAGAGCTCTTTCAAACCTTCCTGAACATCCTTCTTTTCACTGAAATCTTCAAACGTTTCTAAAGCTGTTAGATTGAGGAAGCGTCTAAAATCATTGAAGCTACAGGTATTCAAAACACGAGCTTGATTGATACCGGCAATTTCAACATGTTCAAGAGCAGCAGGAGTGTTTTGACCATTACTATATTTAATAGTTTGAAAATGGCATTTGAGTAAATAAACCACCCTAAAAAAAACAAGCCATATAATAACTTACCCAATCTCAGAAGCTGACTGTTCAAAACCAGCTCTTAAGTTTCTTAAAATATCTACATCAGCAAATTTACCGGACTCAACATCACGATGGCCACCAGCCATAGGCAAACCCTTTGCGAGTTCTTCAGGTGTGGCCTTGACAAACTTTTCATTGAACCCTTCCAAAAGCTGATCAAACACACTTGTTTCAGCAGTACTCTTATTAATAAGGGCACGGTCCTGACCTGGGTTTTGAACCTTGATGTTGTTGCTCTTCATATGTTCGGTCAATAAAGTCATAACCTCTGCGATCCATTCAGAGTCTTTTTCGCCAATTGCACTGTGCCAGCGGTAAATAGCATTAAACTCAATGGACACTGCGTTACCATAAACTGGGTTGTTTTCCATGGCAAGAGGATTCAACACAAAATCAGAGTCAGCAGTGGTACCAAGAATGGTACGAATATAATCATGGATGATTACATTAGCATAGCAGCCATTGTTTACCAATCGTGCAGTTTGGAATAGTTCTTCATCTTGTTCTTCAACGGTTCTAAGTCTCTTGCCCTGTCCATAAGAAAAGCGACCATTTTCATTCTTTTCTAAAAGTGTCTGTGCAATATAATTGTGGTTTCTAGAAAATAAGACCAAAAGACTTGCAACACCTAATTAACATATTTAATAAACCGTTCTAAAAACTCTCATCCTATACATTCTTACCAGCAGGCTGAATAACAAGACGTTTATCAAACCATTGATCAGGTTTCATCAGACCATTTTTCATTTCGCGAACCGATTCTTGGTCAGCGCGGTTGAAACCATAAAGAGGAGAGCTTATAAATAGCATCAGTGCCTCTTCTTTTTTCCCAAATTCATAAAAATTTATACTTACAGGTCAAGGTAACTTGTTGTCAAGTTGCGATAAGGATTGGAAGAATCGGTGTAGAAAAGATCATGGGTAATCAAAACAGCCAAATAAAGCAAGAACATATTAATACCACCCTTGTGTTTTTCAAAAGCACCCTCATGTCTTTTCAAAACTCTGTCAAAAATTTTCTTTGGAGAAGGTAGATTTTCATTGTTCAAAGATTTACTGGTGACAGTGCGAGTATAATTAGATCCGGATTTACCCTACGACTATGTATTAGTCATTGAAATACATTATCCCTTCGTATTATAATAACTCTTACCACTTCAGGATAAATAAGGCTGTTTTGACTACCATCGGCAGTACGGAACTGATGGCCAACATAGTTTACGAATGGCTTAGGAAGATCATTCTGTTTTTGAATAGCCCAAAATACACAGGTTCGTGTTACCATTCCATTTTCGTAGTTAGAATTGTTAAAAGAGGTAACTTACATAAAAGCTTGTGATAAGAGGCTCAGTGACAACTTTATCAAGTTCCTTATAATTAGTTCCCAAGTTACCCAAAATATTCATAACCGATTCAAAAGTATTGTTTCGATCATTTGTAGGAGCATGCTGTCCAAGTAGTCTATGTTAAAAAAAAATTAGATTAACATATGGATCAAAAATAGCAATTATTAACTAGTGTGTACCTTTCTGTGATACCACCCAGCAAAGTTACTTGATGTTTAATAGGGAGAGACAAGACTTCCTGAACAGCAGCTGTATTTGTAGAATTGATGCCAAACATATCCTTTAAGGTCTTTGAAAAGGCATCAAGGGTCCATTTGGTACCAGTAAGACCGCTAGAAAAAGTAGGGTCTTCCTTTTTAACATCGACTTTTTTGTTACTTCTGGATGTCGATTTTGAATCCTTATTATTGTGCTTCTTGAGATTATCCGCAATAGCTTCAAGCGAATGCAAAAGTCCACCAGACTCATTGCTATTCTCTAACCAATGAATATAATCTTTGAGATTTTTGGATGAGGTAGGCGACTTGTCGTTCTATGAAAAAAAAAAGGTACATTAGTTACTACTCACAAGCAATGCTAAATTTATTCTTACCTTTAAATTAGTTTGGGGAGAGAGCATTTTTTTTACTAATGTAAGTTTGAGAATAAAAAGAAAAAGAAGATTAAATGAACAGATGAAAGAGGTTTAAAATTAAGGTATTTTATAGACAGATAAAAAAATGTTACTGCATACGGTAAAGTATATAAGCAGAAGGAAGTACAAGGGTTATGAGCCCGAGATCTCCTCTTTTGGAACATTCTGTAGTGATTCCTAAAAAACGGCTTAGCCGTTACTTTGTAACCGGGGAATTGTCGTCTAACTCTATTAGCAGTTCAGTTACAAAAAGTATTTTATTTTAAATCTAATGCTATTATTAAAAAAAGTTTTACAAAGTCAGCTTAATCGACTAGAATGTTTTAAAATTATGAAAACCAAATAAAAAGGAAATACTCTGAGGTAGAATTCATAAGCAAAGCCGATAGATTCTAAAAACATTGGAGTTCAGGAAAATCGACACATGGTTACACTTGGAATGTAGTGCCTGCTTCTCGCTTCCTCTTCTAATTTATTTCCAGTGTACCATTTTCAATTTCAACAAGAATAATAGGATGGCTGTTGTTTTTCATTGTGACTCAAGCATGGTTAAGCCTTTGTCGTACGGTGATAAAAGAACATTTTTACTTGTGCTTTTTCCTAATCTAAACTTTAAAAAAAAAAAAAGCTTGGTACCATCGCTGTCTCATAGTAATAACAAATATTATTAGCAAGATAATGATGACAAGTTCCTTTCAAATCTATTACATAAATGTACTCTATCATTTCTTATTTTTACAATTTAATTGAAAGAAATATTATAGATTTTGAGGAAGGTAACTGTTTTTTGCTTTGTTTTAAGCATCGTGACACAAACTATTATTTTAAACTCTTTTTTTACCATTATTGTTTTTTATGCGGCTCTGAACAAACAAAGCTATAATTTTACATGAAGGGTTATCTTGCTTTCAATTGGTGTATTTACTTGCCAAAGTAGAAAGTAGCGTTTGGTTTAATTTTATTATTGGTGTAGTGTCATCTTTGCCATTAAAATAAGATATCTTTTTCTCTCTCAAACCAAAGAGTTTGCTGTATTATACGAAAATCTATCGAAACTCATTGGGAAAGTTCTAGTAATGACTCTTTTCGGATAACTCGCCGTAAAACTCGAAATTGCCAACATTGAATTAATCAACTTTACCAAGACCACTTTTAGAGTATATTATTGGCCATCCGCGAAAATAGGGCTTTGCTGAAGGTACATAAACATGTATTATTAAAATAAAAGTGAAGATATTGTTGCAGTGATAGCATGGGCAGTTGTGGTTGCATTAATTAGCCCAGAATGTAATGTAAACATTTATGCACACTATGGATCACATAGAAAAACATTATGCTTTTGGTAACAACGGAGCCAGTGGGTAAAAATAAAAATACATGAAACTTGGCTGTAAGAGGAACCATTATGCAATACAATCACATATTTAGTTTCGGTACCATTTCTTACAACGTTTTGATCAAGATAATTTGTTTCTATTTTCATTAATGATTAATACTTTAAGAAGACATTGGTTGTTCGTACTCACTAAAAAGAGGCTATATATATTTTGGTGCTTCCTTTTATTTCAAAATATACATTATTATTTTAAATGGAAATCATATGATCTCTTTACAGTTTTATTTTCTTTCTTCTTTACAAATCAAGTGTTTATTTATGTCACAAAATAGTTGGATATCAGTTTTTGATGGATGCAAACAAGAAACCGCGACGAGTTTCATCAGCCACCTTTTCTAACAACTCGTCATCCTCCAAAGACCATCTTTCCTCATCAGGAATAACAGCCAGCCCGACACTCTTTAGTTTCTTCTTGAATGCTATACGTTTTTCTCTCATTCTAATAATAACAATGAGTTTATAGTCTACATGTAGGATACCATTAAATGTACTTACTCTTCACGTTGCTTATTTGATCTATATCCTGTAGTGATGCAAAATGCAGTATTAGGTTCCATGTCGTTAAGCATTTGTTTGAATAAATCATAGAATTTTTCTATTCTCTCTTGCTCCGATTCCTGTGAAAGATCAAAGCGAACCAGAACAAAGTCCTTTTTATGGTGCTCTTCAATTGCTTTATCTTTAACTTGATCATCTGTCTCCATTGAGAAACAATCTTGCTTGTTTGCATCCATTTTTTGTTCGAGAAGTGAACTTAATTTTGAATTACATTCAATAATTGCACCAGTTTTCTTGCTTCGCTGTAAGAAATCGAGGAGGGTTTCTGTGATGGATAATCCATGAAGGCCATAGTTCATTCCGTAGCGGAGTTTACGTTCCAATAGATCCAAACTTGCAATGGCATCTTCACAAGGATCATGACCTTGCTCCTGACCAGGTTCTTTATCCTCGTCTCTAACTTGAATGGTACGCTTTAGATAACGTGTTGTTAGGTCTCTTAGCGATGGTTTGTATGGTGGTCCATTTTTATGTTGATAAATCATTGAGGTATCGATAATGTATGGATGACGCATGCTTAGTACTTTCATATCGTTTACTAATCCATGCCCCACAAGAATGGTGTCTCCGTCAAGAAATCCCATAATTTTTTTCTGAATATCAGCTAATGATGTTGTGACATCCTTCAGCAATAGTTCACTCACACCACTAATATGTGTAACATAATCTGTAATTTCTTCAGCAGGCTTTACTAATTCATTGATGAGCACATTACGGTCTAACAATTCCAAGTTAATATACTCCTCTTTGTGATAATTCTTTAGATCTTTCCAAATAAAAACTACCTTTATCTATAAGTGCTACTCTTGTGACTGCATATCCATTAGCAGTTTTGCACTTAAGTGGTGGTAAAGTCCAATTTAGTTTATATTTCTCCATTCCAATATAAAAAGCACGACACTTACCATTTCACAATCCAATGCGACCATTTTGGTTCTTTCGTTATTTGCTCCAGGTAGGGTATCAACCCAACCATCTTCCAATATGCTTGTAGAGTCCAAAACAGCTGGGATGGGAAAATCCTCAGCCTTTAGTTCTTCGAGAGTCAAAATAAGCTGTTCTGGCTTGATAGCTCTACTTGCCTCAGGCTCTACATGATTTTTGTTAAATAAACTTCATTTTTATCTAAGTGTTTAATATTGAGATGATACCTTTATCCTCATCTTCTCTCTTTTTCTTGATATCTCCTTTCGATAATGCCACTTCGAGTACATCTTGAAATCTATCATGTACTCTTTTATATTGATCAAATCCTGAGGCTGTAACCAAAGCCAAGATCTCGCTCTCTTCATCGCCTTGTTTCACGATATCATAAATAGGCGAGTTTTTGATTTTATTGTATACTTCTGGTGTTTGCTTTTTTGATACAAAAAACTCTGAAAGTGGCAACTCGAGTGCATGCGGATCTAGAATAGGTACATCGATAAACATAACCTTGTTTACTTGTTCAACTCCGGGAAATACAGGGAATTCAGCAAATCGAGGTTGTTTTCCTGAGGGGTCTAAGCAGTTTAATAATAAGCCACGGACGTCTTTCATTGATAAAAATTGGTTTGACTGTTTAAGTATAATTTTAGGCGAGATAATCTATATTTTCCCTATCGAGTTAGTTATTCCTATATTTTAATGTCTGTATTTATAAATATCTTTAACATACCAATTCATTATTTCTAACGGTATAATCCATGCCTAATTTTGAGGCTTTAGACGCCTTCTTCTTCTGCTTTGAAGTCAGGTCGCTCATTTTTTGCTTCTTCGCTGTTTTGAGTCAGTCTTTTTTCATATAAAGGCAAGCATAAGTTGGCTATTTGAACTACCTTGTGGTGTACTTCCTTCAGTATGGGAACGTTTATTATTTA
>VCJM01000861.1:718-13073 GCA_024139495.1 Backusella sp. ASU-2019c | reverse complement strand
TTTTTTTTTTAGGAGAAAGGATAAAGTGATTTTTTTTTAACAGGTATTCTTTTTTTTTTGATCATTTTTCTAGGTATCGATCGTTTCTATCTTGGATATATCTTCCTCGGTATCCTTAAGCTTGTTACTGCTGGTTTAGGTACGATAAAAGTTTTAATTTGATATAGCATTCGTTTATTCTAACATGTTTTTATTATTAAAGGTGGTATCTGGTGGACTATTGATATCGTCTTGATCGCTCTTAACGTTCTTAACGACCATCCTTATGGTTGCCATCTCCGATAAATTCTCCCCTCCCCTTCCATCTTCCCAATATTTAAATAAATGTAATATTATCTCTTTTTTATTCTAATTAGAAGTAGTACCATATTCAGTATTGTAATCGCTGATGAGGATACTAAAGCTGCCTTAAATCAACAGTTTGCATATTTATTATTTTGGTAGCGACATGACTGAAACACTTATTGTTACTATTCGTGTTGTTTGTGGTAGTGAAAGTGGTGGTGAGCGCACTAGTATTTCAATGATCTTCGGTAAATTGTGCATTGACTAGTTGCATGAAAAGACTGGGCACATCCACGGTAGCCAGCCTCAGGGGCATCTGGATCGTTTGTCTGAAGACTCCTGTGAAAATTTTCTGTGATGTTTTGGAGGGTTTACCCATCTGCTGTTATGTTGATTGAAATAGCGTAGAGAGCAATAATGAATTTAATAGAAACAGAACGAGAATGAATAACAAACATGTCTGGTGTATTTATAAGTGAATTGGAAACACTCATGTTGACAATGATTTCATTTTTGAACATTGTTTACTTGAATTTTTCTCTTTATTAATTATACACGTTGGAAGGTTCTCATACTTCAGATGTGGCATTTATCCAAAGCATGATTTTATTTTTTATTATATTTCACCATCAACAAATCACCCACTTCATCAATATATCGAAGCGCCTTTTCTAAATCTTCACGAGTATGAGATGAGGAAATGCAAAAACGGGCTCTTGAACTAATAATGGGTGTAGCAGGGTATCCCACAACAACAACAGCAATGCCACGTTTTAACAACTCTCTTGAAAATGCACTATAAAATAAAGATGTAAGAGAGAGAAGGGTAGAAAAAAAAGAAGATTACTTACGTCACTTTTGCTGGATTAAATAATAAAAGGGGAATAACAGGACTTCCATCATCTCCATAAACAATAAAACCTAATTTTCTTAGTTCGCTTGAAAAGAAGCGTGAATTGTCTGCTAGACTTTCGATACGTTTCACACCATCATTTGTACCATCGTCGCCCCTATATTAGATGACAAATAAGTCCTTTCTCTCTCTCAAATGATTTTTTGTGTCCATCCAGTCGTGCTTACATAATCATACTCATGCTCGTAAGAATTTGCTGCGTTACAATCGGGGACATGCTTTCAGCATAAACAAACGCATGATTGTTTACACGTAAATGATCAATCACATCCTTTTAAGGGTAGAAGGTTAAAAAATGACTGCGTTTAAATAATTTACATTTCTACAACGGTACCTTATTACCCGCAATATAGCCACCTTGTAAAAAAAAAAAGAGATGATGAATGATTTTTTGATTGATAAGATCAAAACAAAAAAAAAAATTACCTGCAGCACCAAAGGACTTTGTGAATGTTCCCATTAAAATATCCACATCCTGAGAATCAACGCCATAAAAATCACACACGCCTCTACCATTTTCACCAAGTGCACCTATTGAATGTGCCTCATCGACATAAAGATAAAACTATATATTGAAAGGATGGTTGTTCAGTTTTACATCTATATACAAAATCTATTGGGTTACCTTAAATTCCCGCTTCAAGTTGATAAGCTCTGGCAAATTGACAACCGACCCTTCCATCGAATACAACCCCTCCACAATGACCACAATCTTTTTCCATGCCCTGTTCGTTCGAGGCTGTCCCTCAGCAACGACCTTTCGTAAAAGTCTTCTTAAATCCTTCATATTGTTATGTTTAAACACACGTACGGAGGCACCAGAGAGTCTGACACCAAAAATAATCGAGCTATGATTTAGTTCGTCACTAATGACAAGACAGCCCTACATTTGGATTAGTTTTCCCTTATTCGTTTCCAAAATGTTCCTTTTATTTTTACCTTACTGACAAGGGCCGGTATGGTGGTTGAATTGGTAGCAAATCCCATCGATACCACGATGGCATCTTCTTTACCTACAAATTTGGCCACCTTTTGTTCCAAATGCTGATGCATCTCGTTGCTACCCGTCTCTGTACGCGAGCTGGCACTACTACACCCATACTCTTGGGTACACACTTTCACTTGGTCGGCACAGACCCCCTTGTTTTGTGCAAATCCAAGATAGTTGTAGGATGAAAAGTTGATGGCATCCAATGTCTTTCCAGTGAATCTAAATCCAATTGGTATTTTAGCATGTTTTTTTTGAAAAAAAGGGTGGGATGGCCTCTAACAACATTTACGTATAGGTAAGGTTAAAGTCTTTTGTGGTTCTTTCAAGCACAGAGATGATTCTTCCTGGAACGCCTGTTATTGGACGATTCCAACAATCACTATAGGATTATTAGGAATATATAGACACGGCTCGTTTTTTTTTTTATTTGCTTACCGAACTCGCATGTACATACGTCTTGTAAAAAAGGAGTCAAAATCAGAAACGAGCGGCGCATAACCCTAAATCCCCCTTATTTTTTAGTCTTTTATTGAGAGGGGGGTAAAAGGTAATATTATATCCGTACATCATTCATTCGGATATGAGCATATTCTTCACGCTTCAACAGTTTCCCCAACATATCTCGTAAATGACCAAACACGACCAATAAAAGATAATTCAAATAGGTGGAAATGATGATATAGAAGGGTGGGACATCCACCTTTTTATGCTCTGCTGCAGCGACTGTATTGGATTTCTGTGCTGGTGTGAGTTGTTTCTTTTGATCATTGGATGAAGCCGAGTATGGTTTTTTCTTTGTTGTTGTTCGTTTTACTAGATTACTAAAGGAAAATCCTCTTTGTCTAGTTGAAATGATGGTTGCCATATGCGAAACAAAAACAAGGAAAAGGGAGAAAGAGAGGGAAATAAAAACCAAATAATATAAAAAAAAACGAGATTTATAAAGACCGTGCGACTTTATACCTTTCCCAACTCTAGTAGTTTGTGTTACCTTTTTCTATGTGAACGTTTCGGCCCATTATTCATACGAGTGATGGTGCTTTACCAAATGCATAAAATTGTTTTAAAACTCGGTTCTGTTCAACATTAAAAAAATAAAATAATACCAGAATATAGTCATATCACTTGAATACATTTTAAACATCACCCCACTGTTGTTAATGTCACTAGTGGATATAGTTTGTGAGCTAAGAGGATCCAATTTATATTCTCAACCCAACTCAATTCACCTTTGATAATGAGGGATCTTCTGTTTACTATTTTTTTTTTCGGTTAAACATTGTTACCTTAAAAAAGGAATAAGTTCCAAAATAAATTGCTTTTTTTTTTTTTTTGTCAAACTGCTAAAGTTTGTATTGTGTGCTTTCCTTTTGCTTATAACCGCCACTTTCCTTTTTGAGTGTTAGCACTTAAAAAAGGCGGATCAGATAAACGATTACTAAATCGATTTTGCAACCATTTGAGTAAAATGACGATCATCCGTTTGATCGGCTATTTATTTAATGAATTTCCGTAAATAATGATTGCTTTGAAAATAAATAAAATAGAATGACACTAAACAATAGAGCAAAGTCTCTTTCTCTAAAATATCATTGGATTAGTAACAAACTTTGAATATTTATCAAGAATACAAATTTATATTGTACGTGACGCAAATATGCTCATTTATACCAAGTGAATAGAAAGCGAATGCGAGCGTATTCACTACAACAATTGTAAATTGTCAAACAACTGGTAATATCATTGGTTCGCTGAAAGACATAAATGGAAAATCGGTAAATTGGAAGCTGTCACAGCAAAGTTGCAGAAAAAAGGAGAAAAAAAAATAGAGAAAGAGAAAAAGAGAAAAAAAAATACCCTTTTTTCTTCATTGCTTACAAAACATGAGTCAATCTCATCAAGACACTATGCCCTCAGACAGTGACATTGACTATGAAAATGAAATCAATGTTCATGAAGACGAAGAAGATTGGCAGGATGCAGAAGAACAGCAAACTACCGCTACCCCTCGTGAAAAGAAGGAAGGTGATCAGAAAGTAAAAATAGATGAGGTGGAGCTGCGAAAAAAGATTAGAGACATTCAACAAGATAGAAACTTGAGTCCAAAAGATAAAGCAAAACAAATTCAGGTAAGTTGTTGGGGATTCATCTTAAGTGGAAATGACCTTGACGCATTTCCTTTAGTACCTCATGTCACATGGAACCACTATACCTCAATCCAACGCCAGTACGAGTGCTGAGACTAAAGAAAACGGATTCAGCAAAACATTTAATGTAAGAAGGAGCTGTGAAATACTGCTTTATAATGGAAACTGATACATTGTATTGAATATAGAATGAAAAGGAAGGTATACTTGGTTGCAAGCACTACCAACGCAAGTGCAAGTTGCAGGCAAACTGTTGCGGAAAAATAGTGTCGTGTCGCTTTTGCCACGACGATGTAGAGGATCATGCGATTGTAAGGTAAAGGTTATTTTGGAGTGTTGCTGCATGTATTTTATATATGTAAAAACGGTATCTAAAACGGTGTGTTATAGACATGAAACAAAGAATATGCTTTGTATGGAATGCTTAAAATTACAACCGGCAGCACAGACATGTTCAGAATGTGGAACCCAAGTGGCTCGATACTACTGCGATACGTGTAAGCTATGGGACAATGATCCAAAAAAGAACATTTATCATTGCGATGATTGTGGTATTTGTCGCCAAGGTAAAGGCTTGGGAGAGGACTTTTTCCACTGTAAAAAGTGTAATATATGTCTGTCTATCTCTATGAAGAATCACAGATGTATTGAGAGAAATTTGGAGAGTGATTGTCCTATTTGTGGTGAATATATGTTTACAAGCGTCACAACTGTGATATTTATGGTAAGTAGTAATACCGTATTTTGAATAAATAAAAAAACTAACGTTAATTTTATAAATAAGCCGTGCGGTCATAGTATCCATAAAAACTGTTATACAGAGTACATTCAAACATCATATCAGTGCCCCACCTGTCTTAAATCATTGGGTGACATGTCAGAGTATTTTAATCGCTTGGATAAGGATTTGGAAAGACAGCCCATGCCTTCAGAATACGAAAAGTACATCTCACATATCTTTTGTAACGACTGTGAAAAAAAATCACCCGCAAAATACCATTTCTTCTATCACAAATGCAGTCATTGCAGTAGTTATAACACAACGGTATTGAGAACAGAGAATACAGAAGATACACTTCAAAACAACGATGATAAAGGGCCATCCACTTCTACCTCTGGCGAGTCATCCACCACTGAAGCACTGGGTCTCTCTTCCAACTCGGATCAGGAACGTGTCATGCAGCCACAAGCTGGTAGTGCAGCAGGAAATACAAACATTGCTTTCTCTAATAATCCAAGAAATCAGCCTCCTCCTCCTTCTAGCTCAAGTAGCTCCAGAGCAAGAAGTGGTGCTGAATCGAATGAAGGATAAATGAGAGAGAGGGATTTTATATATATATAAATATTTAAATCATTTTTGCTCGTAATAAATCTCTTGCCATTTTTAGAACCTAAACCGTTTTTGATGGATATTGTAAAGATAAACCAAAAGCATACACAATAAAACAAGTTGTATAAAAATATATATTTCGAGAAATCGATCGTTTGAATATAAAACTATTCTTTTGTTTTCGTACGTTTAACATACTATATCCTCCAATCAGATTGATAACTGTACAATCTATTCTTTAGTTTCGCAATGCAACGTAAAGTGATTTCCATTCTTAAGGAACATCATGCTTATACTATTAATAAATAACTTATTTATAATAACCTTAAAAATATACACAGGTAAACACCAAAAATAAAGACCTGCTGATAAAGTTAGAGCAGTGGATTTTTTACAAGTATTGTAAAAACTAGTATTTTCATTAAACAGAATCCTGGGAACTGGAAAATCAACCAGCTTATCGGTAATGTTATAAAAAAGAGAGGGGAGGTTTGTAATAAGAATATCGATCCATGTAAATATCGATGATATGCATGTCTTAAGGATCAACACAGTAGGGGTATAAACTGTAGAATCATCAAAGCATTCCAAATACTAACTCTATTCAAAGATAGGATAAATAAGCATGTAGAACGAAAGAAAGAAAAGAGCTATAATGTGCAGGGCGTGCTGATGATAGGAGAGAGTGTACTTTTGATTTTTTTTTTTAAAGAAAAATAAAAAAATAAAAAATAGATGTCTTCTATCACCTCTATTTGACCAGACATGATACAATTGAAAACTCTTATTTTGATACCAGGAGATACTCGAGTATGAATAATAAAAAAAAGAAAGGTAACATAGTCCCCTATCAGTTTTATTTATATTAAGTTTTATAATCCTGCAGCTTAAAGTGTTCATTTCCCGTTTTTTAAAAGAAGAAATCCCGAGTATAGAGAAAACAGGGAAACTGAATTAACTTTAACATTGTATCTCGGGTATTGGAATTTTTTATGACGTATAGCTTGTAGCATTAGAAGTTAATTTCATAGGAAGAAACCGGGAAAAAAATAAAGTAGAAACTATTTAAGCTAGTATCATCCAGCGAGTAGTTTCCAGAACTATATTGCATTGGCCTAATAAATTATCATACTAAAAGCTTTCTATCGTATAATACAAGAGTTTACATTACATACGGTTTCGTAAATGCACAACATAAATGCAATGATACCTGCATGGTTTCACCCATGAGTATCCCTTCTGAAAAGATACTTCTTTTTCTTCTCCTACTAACCAAAGTATTTGCCTCTCTCTTATCAATTGTGAAAATTGGGATACTTCTCCTTGATTTTTTTTGCGTTGAAGGGGCAGGATTTTCATTTTGCATCTATTGAGAAGCAGATGAAATACAAATATTCTTGTCGCATATATAAAGCTATTCTCTTTCTTATTATTTCACTTTTTTAATAATAAAAAAACCAAAACGTATCAACAGTATGAAACTCCTTGGGGCTATAATTGTACTATCTTCAGCTTTTGTTGGCTACAGCTCATGTCAAGGCGCGGGTGCAAAGCAAAGAATTAGACAAGAACTTCTTGGATACAAGGCAGATGCTCCACCTGCGGACCGAGGTACTGGTCTTTCCGAACCATTGAAGCCAACCGAAATGTCCAAAAAACTTTGTAACGCACGAGGCTACCAAAGAAATTATGAAATAAATTCGTGTCGTGCCGCCTGTATTAGTGATACTAATCATTTAAATGGTGGCCTAAAGGACACTAATATAAATTATCCTGATGGACATCACTGCTATAAAGGATATGTTTGTATTAATGGAGGTTGTAACGCTCATGTTTATGAGCACTTTGCAAAAGGTTCTTCTCCCGAACAAATGGCCAAGAAAACTTGTAAATCACAGGGATATCCTCGCGGATTTGATAATAATGGCTGCTCAGCCTATTGCTTCAGCTTTGACATTGACAAAGTTAACCTCAAGGACAAAAACGTAAACTATCCCGATGGCCTGCCTTGTTATGATGGACTCACATGTAAAAATGGAAAATGTCCTTACCCTAAACCCGATCCAGCACTTCTTGAAGCAGCATTAAATGGTGTTAGTGGACTCGAGTATGGTCTTTTTTACTAATAATAAAAAATCTCGCTTCATATAATTATAATAATAATAAAATCTCGCTTTTTCTTGCATTATTTTGATTGGTTGAATATTTTGAATATTTTTGCACAAAAAAAAAAAGAATTTGAACAGCAAAACATGCTGTTCCTTCAATTCGTATTCTTTTCTAGTATTTTGCTTCAGCTTGTGTCAGCCAATACTGAAAAGCTGATATTCACAGCAAAGAAAACAGACAAGCCATGCACTGCCAGATCTGATGTCTTTCATCTCTCGCCTCCTTACAGTGAAGTTCAAAACAATTTAATACCAGACACCATCACAACCCAATTATACCTTCTGGACAAGTTAAATGTTGATGAGAGCTATGAACTTCGCATCTCTTACCCTGCCATTGTAAATGCTGATGTTGATGATTCTATGCATATTATACCTAACATGTTTTGCTTATAGACACCAACTGACTTCAACATGACACTTTTAGATAGCTGTGTTGACTTGCAAACAAACATACTGGCTAGTCTTGTAAGCATTCAGGGAAAGTACACGGGTGTATCTCATATAAAGGGAATGGAAAGTCGACCCGTGACTTATAATATTGGTAAGTTGTGTGTGTGTGCGTGTATGCATTCATTTGTTCATTTTTTTTCCCCCAATAGTACTCGAAACACTGTACTTTGGATTTCTCTTTTACAATGTGTACAAAATAGTGGTTGCCATCGCGACAGCACTTTTACTGGGTCAATTTGTGGCTATTCCTATTGTCAAGAATTTAATACATGAAACGGCTTCTCATGATAAAGTACAATAGATCATATTTCTCAACCATCTCCTCCTTTAATAATATAAGCCATTGTCACTATTACGTTATTAGGGAGAAGGTTGCCTGCAATCAATATTAAAATGTTTTGCTATTCATTACATATGTATCGTTTATGAAATAATAAAATGATCTATCTTAAGTAAAAAAAAAAAGCTCCTTAGTACAAACTACTATTATTAAAAGCATATCTCTCTCTTTCAAACTCATGATGATTAGTGATTATTATTACACATTGAAGTATAAACAACATGGACATATATTATATATACAATAGACATTGGTTAAAGGTATAAAACACTACTTTATTATTAAAGTCAGGGTTTGGCGCCAAAATTTATAAATGCTTGATGGTATCATCATCCCTACTTTTTGTGCACTTAAGAGTTCGATATATTATATATTCTATGATGTATCGAATTTTAATGTTACTATTACTACTAGGAATATGTTTATGTTTTGTAATAAATATCAAGTCGTTGTTTTTTATTAAAGAGCGAAGAGTGTATTCTTCGTTCTAAAAGGATATATAATAGTTAACAAAATATTTTAATGATGCATATAGCTAACAGGGCCAATAAACAAAATGTTATTTTACTTCAGTTTCATACACTCAAGACAAACCTTCTAAGAGTTTCCAGGCACATGACTATTGAAATCAAAGAACTAAAATAATAGCAGTCTTCTTCTTGTCAAGTAACAAATGTGATTTTTTTTTTTATTTGAATAAAGACTGCTTTTATATCAGTGTCAGTGCTAATGTGAATTGGAAATTAAGATATACAAATTAGCAGAAAAGTGTGTCTTAACAGAATATGAGCCATGGCTTATCATTATTATTACTCGAATCAGATCAAAATAATACTGCTAATAATAAAATATACGATACAACGAACGAAATCTAAATATGATATATATATCAAATAAGATAATGGATGGATTGACGGGTCTAGGTATACTTTTTATTCTTTTTGCTCGACGAAAAATAGAACTATGTATAGATACGAGGCAATTGATTGATGTGAATTAATTGGTTAAAGCATCACTATACAATTGACGTATGGTTTTTTTTTATTCTAAATGCTACGATACATTGGAATTATTACTCTAGTGATATCATTCACAAGGGAACTGCCATCATGTGAACTACACTACTTTGATTTTTAGTATGGAAGCACTGTATAAAACTATTAAAAATGAATAGCAAAACGATTCATCGTTTATTTTGTTTTAACCTCAAGTCCATTAAAAGCAAAATTATCTGTATTTTTACTTAACAATTGCGCAAGTATATTCATATTGATTGTTCAAGCACGAATAGAGCAAAATGGTATAAACGAGATAGTAAATAAAAGACTTTATTAAATGTCAAACAAGTTTTTATTCTCAAAACAACTCGTCATAACCCATAGCACAAAAAATAAAAATGCTACGCAATTATAGTTCATCTTGGTCACAGTGTCAACGAAGAATTGTTATTTTATAAGTCACAATGACAAAGTGATACTCTCTTGTATTATTATTGTTCTATTATGACTTGTGTTCCAACTAAACTGACATTGAACTCCTTTTCATATAGAAATATTAACACTTGTAGAAAAAAAAGCATTTTGGTATAAACTGAATGAAAAAAAATAAAGGAGAAGAGAATAAAAAAATCTGTCATGGTGAATTTGCTCATGTTTGAGTTGATTAGCACCAAAAAGTTTATATATGCAACATGGTGTAATCTAAGTGTAGTGTAGATGAACCACAAGATTCTCTCTCTATAATTGCATTTACGCCGCCATAGAGTAATGAGCCAACTTGATAATTTACAAGAAAGTCTCTCCTTTATGTAAAGGTGACATCCAAGTCCTATCAAAACTTCAAACTCGTATTCCAAAAAGTAATATATAAAGGACCAATTCCAACGGGTTTCTTTTTTTTTTTCATTATTATTACTTTTACTTATTTAGATATCAACACTATCACTGAAAACCATTAAAAATGAAGCTTTCTACTACCAAAGTTATTCTTTTGCTTGTCACTATTATGTGTCTGGTTGTTACCAAGGTGGTTGCCGAGCACGAAAAGAGACATTATCATCGCCATGATGAAGACTGTGACGATGACTGGGACGATGAAGACTGGGATGATGAAGACTGGGAGCGCCGTCGAAGATATCGTGACTACCCAATTGGCATTCCTGGTTATCGTGAAGAGCCTTATTATGAAGATGCTGCTACCAAAGTCGAGAAGAGACATTACTATGGTGATGACGAAGATGACTGTGACCGTCACGACTGGGAAGACTACTATGAAGATGATGACTGGGAGCACCGTCGAAGATATCATGATGAACGTTATTATGAAGATGCTGCCACCAAAGTCGAGAAGAGACATTACTACGGTGATGATGATGACTGTGACCGCTACGACTGGGATGAATACCGTGAGGATGATGACTGGGAGCACCGTCGAAGATATCATGATGAACGTTATTATGAAGATGCTGCTACCAAAGTTGAGAAGAGACATTACTACGACGATGACGATGACTGTGACCGCTACGACTGGGACAACTACGATGATGAAGACTGGGAACGCCGTCAAAGATATCGTGATGAACGTTATTACGAAGATGCTGCTACCAAAGTTGAGAAGAGACATTACTACGGTGATGACGATGACTGCGACCGCTACGACTGGGACAACTACGATGATGAAGACTGGGAACGCCGTCAAAGATATCGCGACTACCCAATTGGCATGCCTGATTATCGTGATGAACGCTACTATGAAGATACCGCTTCCAACCTAGAAAAGAGACACCACTGTGACGACGACGAAGATGACTGTGACTGGGAAGACAATGATTGGGATGATGAGGACTGGGAGGACCGTGAAAGAAACCGTGGCTACCCACCTCGTGTCCCAGGTATGCCTGGTCATCATGGAGAACCTCTTGCTTATACCGGACCTCAAGGAAGAGAAACCTCTATTGTATACCCAACTAGCGCTGGTCGTGGTATTGTCACTGCTACTTATTCCCAGGTTGGATCATCTACTTATTATCCTCAAACTGGACAAGTTGTTCGCAATGCTGGAAGGTAAGATATTATTTCATAATGAGAAATCAACATCATCTAAATGATTTATTTATATAGCCGTGAATCATCCAGTGCCTCGGCTGCTGCCCTTGCAATGACTGCAGCTCTTGTTATGGCTCTTAATGTTTAAATATATCAATTCACACTATTTATTAGCGAATGTGAATCTGTCTTTTTTTAAGCTCTTTTACTGAGAATACTTGTATTCTAGTTTAATTTTTTTTTTTATATCTTATATCTGTTGTATTCTTGAATACAAATTATATCTTAAATAAATCCAAATAATTCTTTACAAAAAAAAAATTTTTTTATGGCGATTGTTGTTAATAGAAAATAGAAAATAGCTCAGGTTGAAAGCGTGAATCAACATACTAAAACGTTTTAAAACATTGGCTACAAAAGGAAGAGTCAATCCACAGGGAGAAGACTACGCAAAATGCTCAGATCAAAATATATGTTAACCAGAGGAAATAACAATGGCAAGCCATGCATGTAACACAGAATGTGGAAAAGAGTTGATTTGTGTTAACAATGTTTCTCTTTGATTACAATGGGTTATGGTTGATTATTGATTGTTGATTAAAAGCCGATCTTCCTCATTTCAACTATAAATATAAACTCTAATAAAAAATATATATGCTTACAAAGGGGACCTATCAATTTTGA
>VCJM01000860.1:57616-69516 GCA_024139495.1 Backusella sp. ASU-2019c | reverse complement strand
TTTTTTTTTTTTTTTTTTTTTTTTTTTTTTTTTTTTTCTAGAAAGGACATATATGTTTTAAGAATATGTTATTATTGGATGTGTAATGTGCAATGTCCCTTTTATCTCTTCAAGAAATATATATATCCAAAGACTAGAAACATTATTAGATTATAGTATAGAGTGTCATTTTAATTTATTAAAAATAATTATCCATAAAAAAAAAGAGGCATAAATAAAGGGGTTTAGACACGAGGGGTAAAAACAAGTGGATCTTCACAGTTACGAGGATTCATTCCCATAAAATCATGATAAGGTAGGGGACGCTTTCCGCTTTGGATCTTTACATCATAGTTTCTGAGTAATTCAATTAGAGCAAATTTGATTTCTTGAGTGGCAAAGAAACGACCTGTTCAAGAAAGAGGGTTAGTGATATCTACTTTATATACAACACTATTCTTATTTACCTGGACAAATGTGCCGGCCCATACCGAACGACACATAATCTCTAGCAGGAGCAGTAAGTGATTTCTGCATTGACTTTGATGGATCCATAGCATCAGTACCAAGTCTGTTCACATTGAGACCAAAGTTCATCTGTCTGTTGGTAACATAAAGAGGACGTCCTAAATCATTATTTTTAGTTTGATACTCATTTTAAAGCTGTTCGATTTTTTTTTAAAAAGAAAAAATACCTTTAGGAACCTGCAAACCATTGTGATAGGTATAATCTTGGATTGCCATCTTTCTACTACCGATATTATTGACAGCCTGGCGCAATACTTCCTTGAGCAAATCATTCAGGAAAGTCATCTTTTCAAGACCTTCATGCGACATTGGAGCATTATTAGGAAAGACTTCTTCAATTTCATCCATGAGCTTCTTCATGAGTTCAGGACGAGCCAAGAGCCAATATAAAGCTGCAGATACGTTACGAGAAGTAGTGTGGACTGAGGCGAAAGCAACTAGAATAATGGAATGGGCAACTTGGGCACTTGGAAGGTACTCACCTTTTTCGTTACGGTAACGAGAATAGGCAGCGATAAAAGTATCCTTGTTACCAAAATTAGGGTCGGCGCGGTATTGAGAGACAACAGGCTCAACATACTTTTCCATAATCTTGGTATGTTTTTTACCGGGAGAATTAAAAACTGCGAATAGCGGGTGCATGAATTTTGGAAACAAGATGTAGAGGGGTACGTTCTTGGTAGAATCACCGGTACACTCAGCAAAAGATCTGATAATCTCAAGATTATCCTTGAATTCTTCTCCAACCAAAGTGGGTACACTCATGTAGGAGACAAAATTTTGGAGAAATGTGGATGGATGAGAGATATAAGTGGGACCATCGGCGTTAAACATATCTTTTTGGGCGCGTTTGAATCCTCCTTGCACGGATGGAAGATAGCCTGGCATTTTAGAATTGGGCAAGACATCTTTGGCAATGACAGGTAAAAGGCGTTCACCCAATCCCAATGTATCGTGCGAAAGAATATAGTCGAGATGAAGAACATCAATCATAACACCTTGATGGATGGAGATGTCATCACGAGAGGACTTTAGAGTTTCTTCACCAGATTTTCCACTAGTTACAGTTACCTTTTCTCCAAACAAGTTGAGATTGTAGATTTCACCATAGTTTTTATAGCAATAGTCAATAAAACGATTATGACCAAATGCCATATACAGAGTGTGGCCAACAATAGGAAGACTATAAGGAATCGTGGGTGGTTCATTGAGTCGGTTGAAGCGTGACTTTACAGAAGAAACAAAGTTATAAAGCGACAAGACGGCGAGACCAGCCAAAAGCGTCTTTTCATTTTTGGAGAGACGGTCATTCATAAGGGTGAGCTGCTTTGCAGAGACATCATATAAACGTTGAACGTCCATAGTTAATTTAAGAAATAGTTGAAATAAAGGGAAGAAAGAGAGAATAATATTTATAGATCAGAAATTGGTTTGAATTAGCGGTTGTTTATATAGTTTTTTTTTTTTGCATTGCTAGTTGGGTGATTTTGTGTTTAGCTAATCATTGGTCCCGTGTATACAGACCTTCCTATTTTTGAAACAAACACATTGTCCTTTGCAGGATGGAAAATACCCTTCATTTCATACTAATCAAAGTAATACTTTGAAACTATGTTTAAATAGGTAGATTATATCGTAGTTTATCAAATGTATATTACTTATTTAATCCATAATATGCTTTTCTATAAGGATTATATATCAAAACAGAGCATAACAGAATACATTTATAAATTGAATTCCTCTCAGCTTCGGAGTGTTTTGTTTGTTACACCGAAATCCAGTAATTGAGGTTTTTTTTAAAAAGAAAATGTGTAAATGTCATTTTTACATATAGAAACTATCTTTTAGATATAAAAAAACAACCACTACTGATAAAAAAAAGGTTGCAAAAATAATATTATATATTTTTTCATCATGTCCAAAACGAATTAATCCATTAAAATGGTCATAAAATATTAGTGGCTGCTAGAAATGGTAAAATCACAAACCGAGGTACGATTGGCTGTAAATGCTCCATTATTACGTACTTGGAAAGATTTCCGGAAACCCTTTTGCCCTGGTTCACATTCTCATTTTCAGAGTTGCAATTTTGTCGCTTTTCAGTCACATCGCTTTTAATAGTATGCAAAAAGGAGAGCCGGATGAACCCTAATAGAATAGTTATTTGTTTTTCCGAGTGTTGAATAACCAGTTGACTCGTAAAGATAGATTCATATTGTTTCCTAATGTGGTACTACCGCTTTTTTTCATTTTCATTTTTCTTAAATGATAATGGAAAAGGTATAATCATGAGAAGAATAGTAGATTTATGGCTTTATCCGAATGGTCTGATTGATCAAGAAGACCAGCGTACAATTATCAAAAAATAGTGCATTAGATAATTTTATATAGGATACTACATTTGGAGAAAAATAAGTGATCAAAATCAGCGCTATTTTCCTTAGCGTTTCTTTCTTTTTCATTATTCTCACAAATACTGAAAAGCATACAATGTTGCTACGATTGCCACATGAACTCATTCTTGACATTGCACATATTCTCGACTTTAAAGACAAGCTCCATCTGATGCTGACATGTCAAAAATTAAAAGACCTTATCTTTAACAAAAGCCTTTATGAAAAGTTGCAAATTTTCGCCACACAAGACCGTGCAGAGCGAGTCATTAAAAAGTTTGAAAGCAAAAAATTCAACGGAACGCAAGTCAAGATATTGGAAATCCGTCTCGGCAGTTTCCAAGATCATCTTTTCACTCTTCTCCCACAAATATTCCCAAATCTCACACGATTCATCACACATTCAGAGTACAAGGAACCTGGAGACTACACAGAATCCATGTTGGTTTGGAAGGATACTATTGAACACTACGATGTGGAAGATGATTTCCCTCAAATCGCTCGCTTATTGGAAAGAAATACATTCTCGCGCTTGACTGAGCTAGTTATTTCTCCCAACTTTAGCGGATTTATGAGACTGGAAACAAACGATATCGACATGCTGAATTGCCTAAAGCATTCACCTTGTTTAAAAAAACTTGTGTTTGTTTATTGCGACATTGGCTTGGATCTGTTGGAAACGACACACGCCAGTTGTCCTCATTTGAATACGTTAATATTACGGTACGCTACCATCATGACAAGCAACGATACTATCTCCCCTCAAAGCATCAAACCAGCGAATAAACTACTCAACTTTGAATTAGACTACGGTGTCATGATTCTCGATAGAAAGTGCATCTTTTTAGAGTACATTACATTAAAGTACCCACATTTACAGAAATTAAAGTTTCAAGCTAATTTCGATAAGCAACAAGTCGAGGAAATGATCAATATACAATATATTAATAACCCAGATGGTAAAGAACACAGAGTATAATCCCATTTATGTTTATATAAAACTTACTCATCTCATCACAATAGTTATCCCAACTATGGTCTCTGATTATGCATTCACACGCAAAGCTTATTTCAAAAGAGGATTGACGTTTCTTTCAAACCTCTCAGGAACACTCAGACTGCTTGATATAGAGGCTACTATCTTTGAACATACAATAGACCATATCAGTCACATCACCTCATTAAGATGTTTAAAGATCAAAACGCCCCTGCCTTTACCTCAGGAACCCGATCATCCTGTATCACTTGGTATAACCGAGCTGGATATTGACATGGACGGCTACTACATTAGTAACAATATTGTAGATCTTGGCCAAATCCTTGCTGCTTTCCCTTCGCTTCATCATTTGTTTATCTGGAACTCGAGTGCGACCATTGTGGGGATCGACACTGAAGAAAATATTACATACCCACTTTTACAATCACTGAGCATTAAACAGAGCGTGACAGATGTTGACCTCTTGGGCTTTATTCAAAAAGCAGCACCCAACATAAAAGTGCTAAGTTGGTCGCTCTTTGAAAAGCACGACATGGCAGATCGAGCCGAGTTTCACATTGACCTGACTGGCTGCTCTCTTGATACATTCAACTTGTCCGTTTCGAGAAAGAAAGAGCTCTTTGACTGTAACCATAGCGTCGATCTTGTTATCAAAACATTGAATCAAACAAAAAGACTTGTATTCACAGAGCACTGCAGTTCAATATCTGTGATACAACCTTGCCATTTTGTCGATCCCGACAAGAAATTGACAAGAGTCCATATTTTATGCGACAGCATCAGTCATATTCATATCAATAATATGCTTAAAATAGCTAAAGTTGGGAACCAAATGATGCTTATTTTATAGAAATATATTTTTATACTTGAATAAAGAGTTTATTGGACAAGGGATGTTGATTCAAAATGATCTGCAGTCATTACCATTTCGATTTCCGCCATGCATATTCCTTTCTCTCCTTCTTCAAGTTGGTTATAAAAAGAATGAATCAAGAAAGCGTTGGAAGATTAGCACGCTCGATGGAGGCACCCAGTATAAGCGAAGCTGGTATTGTGGCAAGTGGGCTTGAACTTTCCTTTTCGGCCTCGTTGGACGATAGTGAAAACTTGGAACAGTTGGGTCCTGTGATAAAAAACATTACCGAAACAGGTAAACAGGCCGCCTTTTTAGAAGGACTAGATGAGCTTATAAGAAAGAAGGATGGCGAGATTGAACGCATGTGCAATGCACATTACCAGGTAAAAAAAAAAAGGAGACAACACAAGTGTATATTCCTCTAGTTATTTTAATAAAATAATTACAAGGAATTTGTTCAAGCTGTAGACCAGCTTTTAAAAGTAAGGCAAGGGTCGATAGAGTTGCGAAGGAAACTAGGACAAGTCAATGATGCTTTACAGACACGAGGTACGAGATGGGAGCAAAAGGTACATGCAAGATGATAAGAACAAGTGTTGTTTATTAATATGAATCATAAAAAAAAAAGAAACGCGAGTTGACCAATGCAAGAAGAGTACAACAAAACGTACAGGATGCCATTGAAGCATTGAAGACCAGCTTGGTTGTACTCGAAGCAGCCAATAAGGTGAATGATCAATTGGAACAACGACATTATTATGCAGCACTCAAGGTGAGGTAGCACCAACAAAGAAGAGATGCATTATTTCCTTACAATCAATAAAAAAAGACTTTGGATGGATTGGAAAGCAATTACATTGGAAGTGTGACCCAATATTCGTTTTCAAAAATGCTTGCACAAGGAATACCTTCTATGCAGAATAAAATAAAGGGAACAGTCACTGATTCATTAAAGGAGTGGCTGGCAAGGTATATTAGAGCATAAATTATGAAATGACTTGATTACTTACAAGATATATATATAAAAAAAGTGTTCGACAAGTATCTCGTAAGATGGGTCAAGAAGCAATGGAGCGTATGCAGCAAAGACAGGATCGATGGAGAACAAAAACAACTGAAAACCCAAAGCTGAAAAACCTGCAGCATCATCAAGTCAATTCAGCTATTGAGATGGTGGTCAATGAGGGTCTCGAATGTAAGCATTACTATTCTTTTCTAATATCGATTGCTGAACATCCTTATTAGCTAGCATCTTGGATGATTTCTCTATCGATTTCGAACCACTTTATCGATGTATTCATGTCTATGCATCCCTCGGTAAACGACACGAATTCAAAACGTGTTATTCAGAAGATAGAAGAGTGAGCATCAAATAAAGTGGAATCCAGCACACACACACACACACACACACACACCTAACATGTGATTATTAGGCACAAGCGAATCTTGCACTGTCTACACCAATGAATCTACGAAACGGTAACTTTACACCATTCGAGACACTCTTACAGGACATTATAGGCTTTTTTATCATTGAACACATGGTTTTACACAATACGACCGATTTTCGAAGCCAGGCCGAAGTGGATGGACTTTGGGAGATGGTGACGGGCAAAGTCATCTTGGTTGTGTCTGAAAGTCTAAAGGGGTGTAGTGATCCCGAATTGTTTTTACGCATCAAATTCTCGCTCATGTTGTTTATACAAACATTGGAAAGCTTTGATTATTCGGTAAAACCATTACAGGAAACAATGCTCACTCTCTTTCAGAGATACTCTGAACTTTTGATCCATCAATATAGCAGAGTGTTTGAAGAGGTGAATTTCATCTATAACAATGAGTTTTTCATGTTCATAACAACTCTTTTGATGATAGATTGTACAAAACGATGAATGTATGCCAATGACAGTAGAGAATGAACAAGAGTTGGAACAGGTCATGCAATACACTCGTTTTAAGCCTGATCGCTCCGTTTTAGAGCAATACGGGCAAGTTGGAAATGAGAGAAAAGGGAGTGGGTTTCCCCTCTTTTTACTAACTATATATACATTATTAGCTTCCCGCTAAGATTACCCTTCTCCAAAGTATACCCTACATGCTGTCAAGATGTCACATCATTTGTGCACCAATTCTATCAGTTCGCTGAAGGCTTTTCACAGACACACGGAGAAATGGACGACATTTTAAAAAAGGCAGTTGACAGTCTCTTGATCCAGAAGGTCAATGCTATTCTTTTAAAGAAGCTACAATCTACCAACCTTTCACAGATTGTCCAAATCATTATCAATATAGAGTATTTCGAATCCATCTGTCCCAGCTTTGAAATGTTATTGATGGATGCAAGGTCTTTTCATCGTTCAGGCCATATCCATCTAAAGGCTACCATGACGTTTAAGGATACAAGAAAACGCGCAGAGAAACGTATTTTTGAACTAGTCAATTCGAAACTGGATGAGTTTTTGGAGCTATTTGAATATGATTGGTAAGACTTGCTTACTTTGTAAGAGAAATTGAAGCTTCAACATTTTTTTTTATGATATTTTAGGCAGACTGAAGAGATTCAAAATCAACCAAGCCCAAGTCTGTTGGATCTTGTTTCGTACCTTACCAATGTTACAAATGCTGCATTGATGAATTTACCAGAGGCTATTAAGAGTTCCCTGTATTTTGATGCATTGCAGCATTTGAGTTTTTCTTTAAAGGTACGTAGATGTTAGCTTTTACTGTTGATATTAAAGTAAATGGCGTATGTATAGGGTTTGCTGTTGGATAACGAACAGCATTACATTACACAAGTGGCATTATTAAACTTTGATACGGATATCAGGTTTATTGAGGAGTTTGTGAGTGGAATTGGTGATGCCGCTCTCAAGAGTACATTTGTAGAGCTTCGACAGGTACTTTTTATTTATTTATTTTTATTCTACTGGAACTAATCATCCCCATGATACTTAGTTGCTGAATCTTTCGATTCATTGCAATAACCCAGAAGAGTACTTGACACCGCAAGTAAGGGATGCAAAATACAGGAGATTGAATAGTAGAGACATTGTTGTTTTATTCGAAAAGTAAGTGTATACATGTTGTTTCATCCCAATTCACTTGGCTGATCTACCCTCGTCCCCATTCAGATTGCTAAGAACACCACAACCACAGCATGCCATGCCTTCACCAACTGAACGACTAAAGAGAAAAGCAATGGAAAATGTAGCAAGGTAATACATACACATGTCTGGATCATGTGCTCTATCCAACATTGCTCTCATCATTTTTTTTTCTCTGTAGAGTGCTACGTTCAATACACATTGTGGGTACAAAATAACTGATATATAACAAATTCCCTCCCATTTTAAAACATCTTGCACGTTTATATTTCCAATCATTAAAATAAAGCAACATTTATTCCATCTTTTTTGCCAATTTCTCCAAAGCAGCATCGGCCTTGTCAATGCCAGCCATACTAGCTCTTTCAAAGCGGGTCTTTGCATCATCCAAGTTACCGGTTGCCTCATAAACACACGCAAGGTTGTACTGCACTTCGCCATCCAATGGATTAAAGTTGGAAGCCTGTTCCAAATGCTTGATAGCGTTTGTTGTATCTCTCAGCATCAAATACGCGGATGCAATGTTGGTGTGTGCGTCTGCAGAGTTTGGTGTGTAATCTAACGAACGTTCAAAGGATTTGATGGCATCTTTGTGCTTGCCTATTGTTATTATAATGTTAAATAACAATTCGTGCAACGTATCTTGGTTCATTTTATTTTATTTTTACCCATTTGGAAATAACAAACACCAATATTGAAATAACCAGCGCCACTAGGTGCAATACGGACACTCTTGTGATAACTATTCATTGCCTTTCAAGGAAAAAACAAATAGTGTGAGACCTGGTAGAGACTGCATAGTCAAACATATCATTTATTACCATATCAATAGAACCTTGATTTAAATAATCAGTGCCGAGTTTAATTTGCTCCTCTGCATCTGCGATTCTGTCGAAACGAGGTTGGGCGACATGAAAAGCTAAATAATACTATAAGTCAAGGGCTCCTTGTTTGAACTTTAGTTGGACAATTACATCTTGTCATGACTTGAGTGGGTTGCACCAACTCTCTTGGTACTGCTTTGGAAACAGTCGAGAGACGTCCAAAGGTTCTTTGCGTTACAAGTCTTCTAATGGCAAACATGGTAGAAGCTGTCAAAGATCAATGCAGAAAAAAAAACAACACCCCTTCGTTTTCCTTGGTTTTACCAAAAATGATGATCACGTCGGAGTTATTGGTTGGGTCCCAAAAAATTAGATCAAAAAATGCCAACGCTTGTTATTCACACTGAACCAGCGTAGAGCACTTGCAAATGTTTTTAATGTCCACAGGATAATGAATGGCAATAATCAAAACAATACAAGGAAAAGGAAAAGAAAATAAAATAAAAATAAAGGAAAAACCGCAGCTTTTATAGAAAAAAACAAAGTTGGCCCTCTGACAAAATTTGCTTCACTTTAATCCTCTATCTGTCTTTTGTTTACTTTTTTTTTTAACCCTCTCGCTTTTAAACGATCCCATACTCTGACACAGGTCTCGCTCAGCTCTCATTCCCATCGCATTCGATTCCTTACATCTTTCTCCATCTGATGGTGGCATCAAAGTAATGAAACGTAGGCAACTTGATAGCAAAAGCAAAGTGTGAAGTATGTGCAACCATGGAAAAAGACAAGAGCCATCTATTCTTTTTTTTATTTCATTCCTCATTTTACTTTGCTTTGACACTCCCTTGCGCCATGAACCAACGCTTTTCACCTCTTTTGATTCGTTTTTTGCCTGCTTATTTTTACTGTGTCGAGAAAGCAGTGGAAAAGGTGTTGTTTCATCGCAAAGTAAATGACATGAGCAATGAAATATATGGGTGTGCGACTGTAAAAAATAAAAAACAGCACGCATGAATTATGTAATTTACGTTATGGTGTAATATGATATCATTCTTTTTTTGAATATACTGGCTTGGAACACCGTCAATAGAGATTTATAAAAAAAAAAAAGGCTCTGTAATAATACCTTTCTTATACTCTTTATTACTAAACACCTAATGAAGAACACAGAAACTACACCCACAAATATGAAGCACTTTTGGGTGCTGTGGTCGCCTTTCATTTAAGCGGGAAGTCCAATCGCGAGATTGAGGCACAAACTGGCGTGTCCAACTCTCAAGTCAGTAAAATCGTTAAGCGATTCATAAACAAAGAACCCCACAAAGGTGTAGCTAACTCCATCTCATTATTCAATTCTTTACCAAATAAAACTATTATCAAATGAATATTTTTATATCTTGTAAATTTATAGTGGCATAGTACAAACTACATACATTAAAGCCAGTTACTAAATAGTAAGAAAAAAAAGTAAATAAATGATATACAAAAGGCAAATTAAATATACATAGTTTATTCATATATTAACAGACCAAACGATTATTAAAAACAATGGTCTTTACAGAAGCGCACACCAAAGTGGTATATATTTCCCATATTAAGGATTTACGGGGTGTGCTGTGAATAGGATCGTACAAATGGGATCGAAAGGTATCAGGGACCGAGTCATCAATGAGGGGTATCTTGTCATTGACCCGATAAAAGCGATATTTATCATCCAGGGGTGCCACCAATAAGTGGCTCACCTTTTCTGAACTGGGTGTTAGTAATTCGAAGCGATTCAGGGCAAGGTTTGGGAGAACAAAGTCTCTCTCGACGGGCTCATAGCTCAAGAGTGACAGGTCACGCAACTTTAGACACGTATAGGACAGGAAGCGATCAATATTGTCAGCAAGTGTGCAGTCCTTGATTGTCAACTTTTTTATCCAAAAAAAATGGTTTCGATAGTGGGTTGGGCATTCGAGATTTGCACTTTCGATCTGAAGGGTTTCTAGACCGTTTGGGCACATATCCAAAAGACTCGACAGGTCGATTCTCGGCTGTTCATAGAATCTTATATTTAATAGTTTAATCGCTTTCAACTGCTTTAGTATTTTAAATTGAAAGACGTCAATGTCGTACAACTTGAGTTCTTTGAGGTATTTGCATTGATGTCGGTGTTCCATATTCGAAAAGAGTTGGTTATCGTAGGTATAAATGGCGAGTTTCTCAAGTTGATAGTTGAATCCATCTAAAATCTCCAATAGGTTCGAGTTGATGGGACCCGTATCGACTTCCAATGACTGCAATTGCTGACCCAGGCCCTTTAAAAAAACCATCCACTCTCGTTCATTCAAATCTTCGTAAAACGCCTCTTGAAACAAATACACGTCTCGCCATGATCTGAAGGAGAGCAAGGTGGTGTACTTTTTGACAATATATTGCAGCCAGTCGTATGGTTCTGATGACAACATATTGACGCCCGTTGTTCCCAGTGTTTTCATGCACTTTGCTGGTGTGATATTGGATGGCATGGTGGCAATGCGTATACTTCCACCCTCAAGTAGAAGCGATTCTAGTAAAGGTAGGCTTGCATGGATTCTCTCAATATCTTCCAGTCTGAGATCGCATCCTTTGATTTTTAAGCTCAACAAAGCAGGTGCATTTCCCAAAACAGACACAATATGCTCTCCTCTACCTTGCGTATGGTTCATCCCCACTTCAAGTGAAGTGAGATTGGAGCATGTTCCGAGACTTAGAAGCTGATGTGCGAATCTGGCATTGTTGCAGTCCACGATCACTTGCAGCTGACTCATTAGTGGAGCCATGGCATTGCGTGGCAGGTTGTAAAAGTCGTAAAGCATAAAGAATTCTTCCTTGCAGCTGTTTAAATACAAGACACGTAGATTTGGAAATAAATCAAAGTTGATTTTTGCGTCATGAAGAGATGACCCGAACGCCTTCAATATCAAACACTTGACTTGGGCGCCACGCCACGGCTCGTCTTTTATCAGTTTGAAGAACCCAGAGAACCTCGAGTTCCAGTGAATCGTGACAGTCTCGAGCAAAAAGTGTTCCCGCAACAAGGTCGCCCATTTTCGACACACAAGCATGCATTCTACTTTTTGCTCCAAACACAGTGGGAGAAAAATATCATTGAGGACTTCGACAGGAAATTTGTCCATTGAAAGTAGAAATAAAATATAATATAAGCAGAAAAACAGGTGGGAATGGTAAAAAAAA
>VCJM01000860.1:17385-34769 GCA_024139495.1 Backusella sp. ASU-2019c | reverse complement strand
CCTGGCATATCAAGTTTTTTTTTTTTTGGAAATGTAACTCTTGTCCTTTTTTTTTTTCACCAACTTGTCACTTTGACTATTTTTATTATGAAAGAGCTACCTGTCGAAGTTTTACACTTGATATTTACTCAGCTGCCTTTAGTTGAAAAGCAGGAATGCATGTTTGTGTGTCTCCGCTGGGCACACATTCTATCTACACTTAGTTTATTTCACACTGTAGCAATCCAGAACGAGCCAAAGTTTGGACGATTCCTTCATTACATGGAGCAAAACAAGTGAATAATCTAACACTGCTCGGTTGTATTGATCTCGACTTGAACTTTAGAAAGCTTGTTTCTCTGTTTCCCAATCTGGAAAGTATTGAATTGTCAAGTGTATTTGCACGAGGAAGATCGAGCACCATGGCATTCAATAGAGACGAATCACAAACAACAGCTACTTTGAGCAATAAACACCTAAAAACCATCAAGGATGAATCCTTGTTTAACTTATCGCGACTTGTCATCAACGAGAACCTCTGCTCACAACTAGTCACGCTAAGCTTAAACGGATATTATATTCCAGGATCACCAGAGCACATATTTAATGTCTTGATCAGTGCACCGGCGTTAAAGAACTTGGTTGCTATTGGATTTCAGCTCTCAATTAATCTACTTGAGACACTACACATGAACACGCCACTATTGGAGTCTCTTGATTTATTTAACGTGGATTTTGTGCAATCTGATCTTCCAGGCAATATAGAATTGTGCACTACGCTCACCACCTTGAACGTAAAGCCATATTACCATCGCACTCACAACTTTGCAACAAGCTGGCTAGATTACATATGCACAAAATATACACAGTTGGAGCACTTCAAAACTGATTTCTGCATTGCCAATGTCCTGGCACGCTGGGAGGAAGCCTATCAAACACACATCCCACTTTTATTGCACAATTGTAGCACAAGCCTTCAGTCGTTACCTACTCGCATAAGCTGGATACCAGCAAGCAAGTCCTCGCTGCAACCAACTTGCATCACTGTCAATTTAAAAAACTCGAGGTGCTTGCCGAGAAGAATACCCGTGTGTTGAATGACATTGCGTCCTTGGACCATTTCACACACACACAACATCTTATGTTAACAGATATACCATCAGAGTCCACGCTGAAATCCTTGAAGGACATGCACTTCCTCCAATCGCTATCATTAAAATACGCACCAGTTCAGGTTTCTTATGTTGGTGGCAAATCTGTAGTCTCGGCGATTGATATCATCAATCTGTTTAATTGCTTTCCTCCTTCCCTGGAATCACTTGTTCTTGAACATGCACCCCTTTGCTTTGACTCTTCCTATGCATCCACTCGCGTTTATCAAATCAAACAACTGACACTCGCCGATGTTCGAATGAAGGTGCATGAAATCAATCAGTTTGTTTCACATTGTCTCCCCAATACAACGTCATTGAACTTTACTAATGTATTTAAACGATTAAACGAAACATTCGACCTTCCAAATCACCACCTTTCCGATCTTGATATCGCGTTGGGCCCCAACTTGATGGGAGATTATGAGATAAACGTCTGTATCATAACAAAGGACCGTAGAAGACCACGCTATTACACATGCAGGAAGGCACTGGATAAAGGTCATTCCGAACTATGTAGCTACATTTTACCCGTTTCGTTTACCGATCTTGAGGGAAAGTCATTCTTGACTTTTTCTTGTGCCTCTGTTGATTCAGTTCGTTTTTTTTGGGAAGCACCTTTATTTGGTTGATGATGAACAAAATCATAAAGCCTTGACAATGGAATCTGATTTGTATATCCATTAAATAATGATGATGAGAATAAAGTTGCTTTATTTGGTCTACTCATTTTGGAATCATGCGTACTGTTTGAAGAAAGAGAACTATTTTAACTTGCATATTTTATTGATTTGACCCGTTTATTTTATACTACTTTTAAAGCAAGCGAACTGGGTCCAGTAAGCAACTATAAAGATATATCAAAAGCCATTTACAAAATACAGCAATCATCATCATCCATTACATAAAGTGACAACATCCATATTTTATTTATGCACTAGAATATAATAATATCTTGATCCATAAGATGCCACAGCTCTTTACACACAATTTGAACTTTTATCCGAACTGGATACGCAAAATTATTTTCAGTTACACTTTTTTCATGCATCCCCAAAACCGAGTAATTCAACTGTTTTGTCCCAACATCTCTTGATATATGATAATGAATATTACAACGTCTGTTTGGATCAAGTTTAAAACGTTCGTTGAAAAACACCAAATTAAACATCGACAAGGTGTGTTTGGGGAATTCAAATATGGATACACGCGGGTTTTCAATGGTATGCCAGTGGATCCTGGTGACGTGCGGTAATGCTGTTCTAATGAATGCCTTTACTTGAGGTGCAACTTCAGGAACGACAAATCTCAGTGCAGTTACGCTTGGATACATGTCTGATGCATCGTTGACAGAGATGCGCGTTGTGTGACTTTCTATAACCAGTGTCTTTAGACCTCTAAAAGTATATAGCAATTGATTGAGCATGAGATGCGGATCCTCTTTAGCATAGGTTTTATCAAAAATGGATAGATGCTTGATGTTGGGTAGAATTATATTGTCGTTAAACAAGTACTCTGTGCCTCTAGTTTGAACCGATAATGAGGTTAATAGTGTCAGTGTCTGAATATAAAAAAGATCTTTTAAACTTCTAAATATGGTATGATCATCCATACATGTGTAATAAGTGATTTCTTCAAGATGAGAGCTTATCGGACTCATGCTATCAATAAAGTTGTCAAACAATGTGGGCCTCGTCTTTAAAGTTTTAATGCGCAGCATGAGAAGTGGCATAAGCTCTGGTAGACGTTGGCGGTAGGCCCGATCTGTATGGTAAATCTCCTCAACAAAGCGATCGATACCAGGTAGATTGAACCAGAATTCAAAATCGAGCGCCTTCAGTCTTGGGTACTTGTGAATAATATACTCGAGTAGAAGGCAGTTTCTATCGAAAAACTCGTGATTTTTTGTCATTATAAATGATACAAGACTGTGGCTTGGTACAATTGGCGAAGGGAGTTGCTCGTTGATAATATTTAATTTTGTTGAATGCAGCTCTAGCGATTTTAGCCTTGGACTGTTTTTGTGTATGTTTTCAAAAAAAGACAGATTGATACCGAATCCATCAAGTTTAAGTGACTCTAATGCAGGTGCATTTTTTAGGCAGCGAAAAATGTCAATGTTGTAATCTTTTTTGCTTTTATAAACAGTTGGCCTTAAGGATAGGTATTTAAGGTGACGAAAGGGGCACGTTTCGATGAGTATGGTGATTGATTCATGACAGTTCATGATGTCGTATTTTTCAAGTTTCTCCTTCAGCTCTGTAGCAGCTTCAATGTCGTTATTTTCCATCTTGCGTGCCAATTGTCGGCATTGGCCTGTATTGAGTTCAGCTACTTGAGGGAATATGTGTGATAACTGAGAAAGATTGTATTTCTGCGTATGATAAAGGTTGATTTTAAGCTTCTTCACTTTTGATCCATCGTGTATGTTGTTTTTAAATAATTCGATAACGGTATCTGTATGCTTTCGTGGAATAACCAATTCTTCAAAGAGTTTGCCATCGTATATGAGTAGATTCAACTTTCGACTTGTCTGGACAAGATTTAGTCTTGCATAAAAGTTTAAATATTTTGTGATTTCCAAAATAATCTCGTCAGGAAAGTTTTCCAGCATTATCAACTCGATGGAAGAAAAAAATGGATTTATGTATTGTATGAAAGGAAGTGTGCTTTTTATTTGTGTTTTATAAAGAAAATAAAAAGAAAAAAGAGGGAAATAAAAGAAGAGGAAAAACAAAAACAAAAAGCAGAGTTACTTTTCTAGGTGATTGGAAATCATTCCCAAAGCCCCATTAACTCCGACGATCCGTTTTGCAGGTGCCACATTTTGATATGTGCTTATGAAATGATAAGATGAGCTGTTATTTTATAGAGAATATCCGTTTTAAAGATGTATTTTTTATTTTTATAAAGTAAATCCCTCATTTAATTATTATCTCTCTCAGCACTAGCATATAGCAAATACAAAAAAGGCTCATATCGGAAAGTAGATGAGTTTCACAGTTTCATCATTCATTCACTTTGCTGACTCTTACCAGTTTTGGATGAATGTGTGCATTTCGTAAATATTTGAGATGTTTTCAACATACATCTGCCAACATGGCGCTACTTTAGATTTTTCTTTTTGGTCCGTATATTGAACTGGACGATCCTATTATTGACCTCATTTTTTTTTTCTGAGCGGCATTTACCTTATTCAAGGCAGCAAATGCAGGTTTATGCATAAAAAGGTGTATATATATCCAGACAAATTGTCCCAATGATTTTTGAGCATATCAGGATTTTGATTTTTTTTTTATAATGTGCACAATCAAGTAAAAAACAAACAGGAAAGAAATGACGCAATATGAGGTTGAGTACTCGCTTTTAAACCAACATGGCTGTTGCAACATATTCGTAGATGGTCGAGTATCATTATCACTATAATAAATGAAAGGCCAGATTTTGGAACTTGGAAGCGTTGTGTGGATGAGGTAGATTATTATAAAGAGGGGTGGATGTTGTATTGATTTTCGCGTTTTTTGGTGTTTCTATTATTGGGAATGGAAATGTATTACGAGCGGCCAAAATAGGGCAATTAAAAAGTATGAAAAAAATGACATAATGGTTATTTTATTTTCAAAAAGTCGCATGAACAAAAAGTTGCCTTGTTTTTTTTTTCTTTATTTATTTTATTTTATTTCATTAATTGATTTTAGCAGCAATAAATAAACAAGTAAAATATGTTGGAGTCTGTGGTATCCAACCTACTCAATAGAGTGTTGGGGGCCTATGTGTCTAACTTGAATTATAACCAACTTAAAATTGGTATTTGGTCAGGTAAATGATAAACTCACCACAATGCTCTCTCTTTAGTAATATACTAATATGAATACATAGGCGAGGTCATCTTGCGTGATCTCAAGCTGCGTCGTGAAGCACTTGATAAACTCAACTTGCCCGTTGATGTCCTTGAAGGTACTTGTATAGAGAGCAAGTGCACTAATAACAGCACACTAAACTGAGTGTATTAGGCTACCTTGGCGAACTCACCTTGACCATTCCCTGGAATAATCTCAGGGGCAAGCCTGTTGTCATTGACATTAAAGATGCCTATGTCTTGGCAGTACCAAGAAACGAATCAACTGTAAGCTGTGTGTTTACAATAATACTTGAAAAATAGAAAAATACTGAACAATAGTCATTAGATGACGGCAGAAGACTTGGAAGAGAGAGAACACCAGAATAAAATGAGAAAACTAAAGAACAGCGAAATGGTGATTGACACGACAGAGCATGATGCCACTGAAGATGCCAAGAATGAAACGTTTGCGAATCAACTCATGACCAAGATATTAAACAACTTGCAGTTCTCCATCACCAATATCCATATTCGGTATGAGGATGATGTTTCAACTGACCATCGATTTGCGGCTGGTATTACGCTGAATGAATTGTCTGCTATTACCACTGACGAGAATTGGATACCCAAGACAATCGGCGAGGCTGTTAATAGCATTCACAAGGTATGCAGGAAATCAGGCGATTTGTTTGGATGTACAGTTTAATTTATCTATCTTTAATTACACGTAGCTTGCTACACTTGAGTCGCTATCCATTTATTGGGACACAAATGCAGAGACACTTGCACACCAAGGCTCGTTTGACAAGTTTAAGGAATTGGTAGCGTAATGAAGAATACACAACATGTTGGAGTGTTGCTCATAATATAAACAAAATGTAGATTGCTACCAAAAACAGCATTCCCAATGAACATCAATATGTGTTGAAACCAGTATCGGGCACCGGCAGAGCGCAGCTTCACAAGACATTCGGAAATCAAGTGCCGAAAATCGATGCATCCTTGCTGTTTGATGAACTTTCGTTTACTATCGATAATGAGCAGTACAGAGACACCATTCTCATGATTGACTTATTTCACTCGTATCTCAAAAAAGAAAAATATAAGCATTTGCATCCAAGCCCCGATAAAACACCCAAAAAAAATCCCCTGGAGTACTTTCGCTTTGCAGGAAACGCCGTGCTTTCGGAAATTCATGAACGAAACGAGCGTTGGACGTGGGGTCGCATAAAACAAAGACGTGATGATCGAAAGGCGTATATTGACGTCTATGTAAAGAACAAATTGGATACAATATCCCCCGACGAGTCCGATGCACTGGAACAGTTGGAAAGGAGATTGTCTTTTGAGGAACTGCGCTTTTATAGAAGTCTCGCCAAACCAAAATTGAAGAGTGAAAAGGCACGCTTGGGTAAGCTGGTAGCGAAAGGTCTTTTGGCACAACGGGTTTACTAAAAAATGGAGCTTCTTATTTTATGTAGCGGCCATTGAAAAGAAACGAAAAGAGGAAGAAGAGGCCAAAAAAGCACAACAGGGTTGGGGTATCAGTAGCTGGTGGTATGGAAACAATGAAGGATCCAATCCGGCACAGGATGGTGATGACGATCTTGTGATTACAGAGGAGCAGAAACAGGAATTCTATCAGGTTATTGATTATAATGAAGATAGAGCCGCTATTGCAGCCTCTGTTGATCTGCCCAAAGATGTAAGTTGAATGTAGTAAAGAGGGGATTATCTATATATGCCAGAATAACCAACATTGTGTTAAATAAATAGACAATCATGTTGTCTCTAAAAACAACATTAAACAAAGGCTCCTTTACGGTGCGAAACCATCCACATGACAACCCTACCGATTTAATCTCGCTTGTATTCAACAGTGTTTCGCTTGGCCTAATACAGTATGTTGAATCATTCACCGCGTCTGCTGCTTTGGGTGACCTGTGTCTTTACGATGGGTCTCGCACCTCATCCGCCTATTATAAACTCATGGGCGTAAAGCAAAAGGAAGTCGACCGTTCCGCACGAGCTTCAGGCTTGGACCAGCAGCTGGTCAAAGTGTCCAGCATGCAGGACCCTTTCTTTACAGTCAACTTTGAACACAAACCGCTTGATGGACGTGCCGACAATGCCATTGGTTTATTCATGCGCAACATTGATATTGTCTATAATCCATTGGTCATTCATGACTTGATCAAATTCTTCACTCCACCTGAGACAAGTGCTGATAGTATCAATGCCTTGATTGAAATGGCTGGCAACACGTTCGAGGATATTAAGAACCAAACACGTGCCAATCTTGAATTTGCATTGGACCAGCACACCACGTTGGATCTCAAGGTCGACATGGATGCTCCCGTCATCATCATTCCAGAGGACTGCGCGTCCCAGAATTCGCGTGGTATTGTTATTGATGCTGGTCATATCAATATTGAAAGCAACTTGGCCCCGCCTGATGCTTTGGCGCAGGTAAAGGCGAACCCTTCGGCAGATCTTGACCAGGGCCTCCAGGGATTGATGTATGATCGATTCACTGTGCACTTGACCCAGACAAAGATTTTGGTAGGAGACTCCATCCAGACATTACTTGTGCAAGTGCGCACCCCCCGCCCAGCACTAAGCTATCTTCATCTTGTCGATCGTATTGATATGACGTTTTTAATGGAATTGTGCATTATCAAAAAGTCGTCCGTTCTGCCTCGATTTAAAATTTCGGGAAATCTACCACTATTGCAAGTCAACTTTTCAGATACCAAATACCGTACAATCATGCAACTTCCGCGCCTCATTGACGCCTCCGGTATTCTTGGTGATTCAAGCGAGGCCAAAAAAGACGCACAGAATGCGCAGAATAAAACAAATCAGATGGATCAGCGTTGGTTTAATTTGATGAATACACCATTGTGGAATCAGGATCACCAGGATGTCTTTTTGGATACTGACAGTGAACACAGCGTTGATTTGGACAAGTCCGTAGCAGGTACCGTGGATACAGAACCGACAACCATCTCGGATCAAACAGAAGCAAACCATATATCAGTCGAGGAGCGTCTTTTTGAACTCAACTTTAAGGTGGACCGAGTATTGGCCAATGTGCTCGAAGCACAGACAACAGTCGGGGGTGATATTGACCAGGCAGAGGTGCTTTTATGCGAAGTTGATTTACAAAATCTCAAGGTGGGTTATAGTATGCGACCAATGGATATGACAGTGACTGTGCAGCTGCAATCTTTGGATGTCACGGACAGAATGAAGCACGGAAATGAGTTTAGATATTTGGTTACTTCTGATCAGGACCTTATCTCACAAGGTGCGCATGACGATACCGAGTCAAAGAACTTGGTTGATGTTGAATACATCCGCTGTGATAGTGCAAGCCCCGAGTATGTTTCTAAATACAAAGGCATCGACCATACTGTTCAGGTCACCCTCTCGACTTTGAACTTTGTAGTGACTCGCAGTTCAGTGCTGAAACTTCACAACTTTGTACTCCATACATTTGTAGATGCTGAGGCCAACCCGACTGAAGCAGTTGTACTTGTACAACAAGAGAATAAGGATCCTGTTCCCCAAGCTCCTGAACCACAAAATAACAATAACAATGTGTATGTTCGCTTGTTATTGGATAGTGTAAACTTCATTCTCAACAACGATGGTGTTCGTCTTGCTACTGGTGAGCTCTCTCTTGGCGACCTGTCTGCCATTGTTACCAACGGTCAAGTGAATGTAGCGGCTAAGTTTGCCAACCTGACACTGACAGACAATCTCACTCCCGTCAAGAGTTCAGGTGGTCACCATGCATTTGCAAACCAACTATTAACCATACAAGGAGAAGAATTGATCGATTTACGTTATAATTCGTATATAAATGATGGTAGAAAGGACTACCCCGGATACGACCATGCACTTTATTTGCGTATGGGTTCTGCACGCTTCAACTTTATGGAACAGCCAATTCATCAGTTTATGGAATTCCTCAGTAAATTTGCGGAAATGAAATCAACCTACGACATGGCGCGCCAGGCTGCCCTTCAGTCAGCCCAGCAGTTCAGCGAGGCCGCTACCAAAATGCATTTTGATGTTGTGATTGAAACACCAGTGGTGCTATTCCCTGAATTTCACGAAAATGATGACGATGTTGTGGTAGCCCATCTTGGTGAGATATGGGCTTCGAATAAATTTGTGGATACAGAGGATGGATCCTTCAATGTCATCAAGGCAGGGCTACGTGCAATCAATTTGACCTCAAAGTTTTATTTCTCTGGACTCAACCAAAACCCTATACTCCAAACTTTACCCATGGTAGATGATATTGATTTCAATCTGGATATAGATATAACACAGGACCCTTCTACTACACATCCTGACATTGATATTCGTGGTCATGTCGAGGATGTAAATGTGCGACTCACTGAACGCCAGTATGTGTTTTTGATGGAGGCTATAAACATGTTTTCTCGTATATTCTCAGCACCAAATGAATCTGACCAGACAGAAACAGGCTCTCTCGCTACTGTTGTGAAACCCGTTGAAAAAGAACAGAAACAGACACCAGCCATCACAGGCCCTGGGTCGGACACGTTGCCTCGTATTCGCTTCTATTTGGACACAAAAACTATTGGATTGGAAATTTACAAGTTGACAGGTGAAACAGTCAACGTTCAGACACCACCCAGTTTGGCTCGAATTGCACTGAACAATAGCAATGTTTTAGTCAAAATGCAAAAAGATGATACAATCTCTGTCAGTCTTGTTGTCACGTCGCTTACTGTAGATGATACACGTCCTGGTATTAACAGTAAATTTAAGGAAATCGTACCTGTGATTGAGGGTGAGCATCAGTTTGAACTCCAACTGGATTTAAAGGAACCAAACCCTGCACGTTCCGGTATTGTCATGATGAATATAAGAGATCCTAAGGTGATTTTATCTTTGGACCATGCCTTTTTGCTCCGAGATTTCTTTACATTACCCTTCAATGGTAAAACTCAGCAGCAACAGCAGGAGCAAAAACAGGAACCCAATTCGGAACGACGTGAACCTGAACAGGGTTTAGATTTGTCGTTTGTTCTCAAGATTAGTAATGCCGAGTTCATCTTATTGGCCAATCCAGATCGTAAGGATTCAGAAGCAGTTGTTCTCTCTACCGAAGAATTGATGATAACACAGCAGATTAAAACGGCACTTGTCGCAAAGCAAATGGGTATGTTTTTGTGTCGCATGGATATGAGAAACAAATCCACCTTGCGATTCATTCAGCCATTTGACGTCAACTTTTCCATGAACAGCAACCCTCGCAATGAAAATGGAGGGCTCCTGACAGACTTGATTATGAATATTGATCCGCTCGTCCTTCGCCTTTCTTATCGCGATGCCATGTTGGTCACTGATATTTTCAACAAGGCTTTTGAGCTTTACAATGCAAGCCAAAAGCCAGATGCTGTACCTCAGAAACCTGTAGTTGAACAAAATCAAATCGAATTATTCAACTCTCTTGAATTTGCACAAGAATCGGTAATATTGGTTTATAGACAAAAAGAGAGTATATATTAATCATCTTTTTTTTTATCTACTTTAATAGCTGCGTATGTCATTCCATGGAGCTCAAATTATTTTGATTGAAGAATTCCATGAAACCCCAATGGTGGATATGAATTTGGAGCCATTTAATGTAGAAATAGCCAATTGGTCTAAAGAAGTAAGTGATTAGAAATGAGCTATTATTGAAAACACGCTCATCATTCCCTTTCACAAAATAGTTGTCTGCTACTGTTGAGTTTTCTGCCTATGTGAATTATTTTAATATCAAGAATTCACACTGGGAACCGTTGGTAGAGCCTTGGCATTTTAAACTGGATCTGGACCGTCTAAAGGACCACCCCTTGACAGTGAAATTATCATCTACTTCTCCATTGAATATCAACCTGACGCATACATTTGTACAGAGTGCTGCTACAACTTTGCAATTATTGGATAAAAAACGAGATGTAAGATGACCCTTTTTTTTTCTACTTCCCATTCGTACTGACATTTTGTGAAATAGGAACTTTATAGCGGTGAACGAGGAACGGTTGCACCATACGAGTTGCGTAATCGTACAGGTTATAATATTATGGTTTGGAACAACTCAAAGCCAAAGGAGGACCCTATCATTAAAGACTTGAAAGATGGAGAAAATATGACATGGTGGTTTGAGGATTGGAGAAAGCGCCGTGAGGTAAATAGAGAGGCATAATGATATAAAAAATATTTTTTCTTCGTCTCTATTCACATTTTTTTACCCCTTTTTTTTGTAGACGACAACAACGACAAGCAACAACTTGAATGTTCAAATTGATAGCTCTTTCTGGGAAAGCTTACGTGATGTTAGTTTGGATACAGAGGGTGAACATATCCACACGCTAAGACCCATGATCAAGAATGTCCAGCATCGCATTGTTTTTGATGTAAAGTTGGTTGATAATATTAAGGTCGTTACCATTCGTTCCACACTCCTTATATCCAATCGTACATTAATCTCTGTCGATCTGGCATCGATCAATACCGGTGGTAAAATGGATGGCCCAATCACAAAGATTCCTCCTGGAGAGGATTACGCCATCCCCATTGAAAAGGCTTATACAAACCGTTTCTGCATACGTCCAGACGCTGGCTTTGGTTATAAATGGACCGATTATACATTTTATTGGAAGGACTTTGCGGGCCCAAAAAAACCAAACAAAAACTTCAAGTGTCTACCCACGGCTGGTACCAATATGCCGCCCTTTATATTCCATATTAATGCAAACCATATCAAGAACTGTACATTCTTTGGCCAATATCCTGCCATGGCAATCAACCTGAGTGCGCCTATCGAGATTGAAAACATGCTGCCGTTTGACTTTAACTTTCGTATCGTCGACAAGACAACAGGCCAAGACTTTAATTCGTATTTGAGAAAGGGAGGCGTCATACCTATCCATGTCATTGAAAATGAACACTTGGTTCTACTTAGCATTGAAATACCCGATTCACCTTACCGTAAAAGCGAATATGCTATTATAAGCACGAAACGATCTGATGACCTCGATACTGATGATAAAATCGGGCTGGTGAGCAACAGGGATAAGAGTAAAATACATGTGGGTATAAACACACTCGACATTCCCGGATCAGGCGGTGCCAAAAAATACAGCATTTTCAGCCCTTACATCATCATCAACAAGACAGGATTGCCGATTCAGTTCAAAGCGAAAACCAACTGGTCTGACAGTCTTTATACTTCGGGTGAAAACCTTGTTGTATGCCGCCCGGGACCCAAACCAGAGCCATTCATGTATTCATACTATGATGTATCGAATAGTAACCGTACAGTTCTCCAAGTGGGTCGATCTGAATGGAGCCAGCCTTTGAGTTTTGAAGCCGTTGGTAGTGTCTATGATGTTGCATTGCCTGTGACACATCTCTCTGAGGAGGTCCATATTGGTGTAAGTATCCAAGAAGGTCAGGGTGGTTTCAAGGCAACCAAGGTCGTTACTGTTGCTCCCCGTTTCGTCTTGTGTAATCAGACGAGTGAAAACATCCGTTTCCGTGTACCAGAGACCAAGAATGATACGCTACTCGCATCGAAACAGCGTGTGCCTCTGTATAATATCCGGGTTCAAAATGAAAAACAATTGACTATAAAGTTGGAAGGCTTTAGTAATGCATGGTCTGCCCCTTTCAATATACAGGAGATTGGTACTGTTCACGTGAGATTAGCCAGCGATTATGGTACCTCTGACACATTGATTCGTATTTCCATTGTACTTCAAGACGCTACGGTTTTCATTCTGCTTGATAAAGAATCCGAAAATAACTGGCCATACCTTTTGGTTAATAATACAGATGAGGATATGATGTTCTATCAAGAGGATCCTGTTATTTTAAGAGACGATTATGCTCCCACTACACGCAACCCTCGCATTAAACGATACCGCCTACCTAGTCATCAATCTGTTCCTTACTCTTGGGATCTACCTGCTTACAAGGATAAAAAGATCATGTTGAATATCAATGGCCGTGAGCGTAGCATTAATTTACATGAAATTGGTATACTGCTACCATTTAGACACACTACACGCCGTGGCGACCCTTCCATTACCTCGTTGGATGTTAAGATCATCAGAAATTGTCGTATATTGGAACTAAACCCTTACCAAGAAAGCGAGAGTCACTTTAAGGAAATCACACGTGTACCATCTTCTTCATCCCTCAATTCCTTGGATACAATGGCGCACGAGGGCTTTGAAACAGCCAAGGTAGACATGTCCATCAATGCAGTCTTCCAGATTCAGCTCAAAGAAATTGGTATTTCCATCATTACCAAACAGTTGGATGAGTTGGCGTATGCCACTCTAAAGGGAGTGGATCTTAAATTGTCAGACTCAGCGATGTATCATTCGCTTCGATGGAATATAGACTGGGTTCAAATTGATAACCAGATGTATGGATCTGTTTTCCCCATCCTACTTTATCCCTCCAACATGACAAAGAATGGTGATACGAAAAAGGACAAGATCTTACCTACAGTTCAAATGGCGCTCGATAGGGTCAAAGATGACTCGCATGGTGTCATTTACTTTAAATATTTCTCCATTCTTTTGCAACAAATGAGCATTGAAGTAGACGAAAGCTTTGTGTATGAACTCATTGATTTTATTAATGTCGACAAGACAAACCAAAACAATCAGGATAATGCCAAACTTTGGGAATACACAACAGACATTCCAGAGATCCAGCCTCAAGATAACATCACACGGTTGTATTTCGAAATGTTTAGTATCCAGCCCATGCGCCTTGAATTGTCATTTATTCGAACGGATCAACATAAAAAAGACGATTTGGCAGAGAGCAGAACCCCACTTGGCTATCTGGTGAATGCCCTAACAATGACAATTGGTAACATCAACTCGGCCCCGCTTCGATTCTATGCGCTTGCCATTGAAAATGTCATGGCAAGTGGTGGTGACTTGTATGGTCGTATCTATATTCATTACAGCGAACAATTCATTTCTCAATTACATCGTATTCTCGGATCTGCCGACTTTTTGGGTAACCCAGTGGGTCTGTTTAGCAATCTTTCATCGGGCTTTGCAGAACTATTCTATGAACCTTGGCAGGGTCTCATCATGAGTGATCGACCACAAGACTTGGGCTACGGTATCGCAAAGGGATTCAGTGGATTTTTCAACAAGACTGTTTATGGTGTTTCAAATAGTTTTGCCAAATTTACAGGAAGTATTGGTAAAGGTGTGTCTGCTGTTACGATGGATAGAGATTATCAAGATCGCAGACGCATTAATCTGGCTAGAAATAAACCTGTAAATGCTATTAGAGGTGTTGCACAAGGTGCCAACTCTTTTGCAAATAGTGTTGGTAGCGGTCTTGCTGGTTTAGTAGTAAGTTTGATTCATTTTAGAATGAAAAAAAAAAATTAAAAAAAAATGAAATAGGTTCGACCTATCGAGGGAGCAACCAAAGACGGTATTGGAGGCTTTTTTAAGGGTGTAGGAAAAGGTCTTGTTGGGTAAGTTTTATTATTACTTGTATAAAAAAATCATCATAAGCTGATCTACTATTCAATTAGTGCCGTGACCAAACCTGCGGTGGGTGTCTTTGATCTTGCCAATAACGTAACAGAAGGTATTCGAAATACAGCAATTCCAGATACAAATATGATTGATCGCATTCGTTATCCTCGCTATATTGGATCGGACGGTATTTTGAAGCCTTATTCGCTTAGAGAAGCTATTGGACAGTATTGGCTAAAGAATGTAGATTATGGAGCCTACATTCATGATACCTATATCGCTCACTGCCACGTGCAGAGCGATGAAAGGGTTGCAATGCTAACCGATAATCGACTCATGTTGATTCGTACTAGAAACCTTCAAAAGGAATGGGAGGAGCCTTTTACAGATATCCAAACCATCAAGCGGGAGCCTACTGGCATTGCTATTTACCTACGAAGTATGAGCTGGGAACCTTTCTTAATTATATCAGATAGAACGAGCCGTGAGGAGTTCTTTAAAAAGATCGAGGAGGCAGTTTTGAAATACAATTCTGCAAGAAAACCCAATTACTAGATGATGCATCTTTTTTTTAAAAAAAAATAAAATAAAATAAAAAATAAAGGACTTTTGTAACATAAATATATTCAGTTGATCTTGTAATGTACAGCATGGATATTTTTTACATGTAGATTTTCCTTGGAGATGATGATATATGTATATATATTACCGTTGTTATAATTATGAACCATGGGTTTGATTCTACCAATTAAATTGACATTAGTACTCACAAGTGGCGCAGCTGTATTAGCTCAGTCGAATGATTTCTTTGCTGCTCAAATAGGAAATTTGATGTGGCTGGTAACTTTAGCATACTTTCAAGTGATGCGTATATGTTTTGATATCCCATTGTCTTTCTTGTAAATATGCCAGCTTTCACAAAAGAATACATTTTTGCTAATATAGAGAGTAAATGTTTTAATAGTAATACTAACAAAGATAACATTTAATAAAATATAACCCTTAGAATAAATAGATGATAAAGACCTTAATCTTCAAGTAGACACCCTCGACAAAGCAAAAAATGGCAATGCAAATGCACTTTATGATATTGGTTGGCGATACCATTATTTCAAAAGACAATTAGAAATAGCCATGGCTTGGTCCATGCTCTCTGCAAACGAGGGCAGCTGTGCTGCTCAGTATCACCTTGTATTTATGCACTATCATGGATATGGTACTAAAAATGACTGTCTGGCTGCTTTTGCATGGTCGTTAAAGTCAGTCAAGCAATTCAATACCGATGCATGGGGTAGACTTGGTCGAATGTTTGTTGCTGGTCATGGTGTACCTAGAAACGAATATAAAGCTTTGGAATGGTTTTATCATGCCGACAAAAATATAAGACAAATAAGAGTGCTTGAAGGGAAAGGCTTCAAGATTACAGAACACGATAAAAGTAAGTACCGATAGCATAGATATTAGTAATGACAAGTAATATCATAAAAATAGAGAGGTCAGTTAATCAATTGATAAATGAAACCGAAGAAATTCTAAGTGCAGCACTAGAACGAAAAGACAAGGAGAACAAGATTTCAAGGTCCAATGAAAAAAGACCAAGATCAAAGAAGCTAACAAAAGAAGAACCCAAACAAAATTTCAATCCATTTGTATTTCACGCAAAGAGAAAATAAATAGTATGATTTCCTTTTTTTTTTTTTGCTCGTACTATAAATAGCAATAAATACCATACTAAAATTAGCCAATGCCGCAGGAATGATTTTATGTCTTAAAATTTAGTCATCAAAATAAAAAGGAACCAATGTGGCTAATATATTTGTTGTCTTTTTCTTCCTCCTTTCTGTTAATATTACTTTATTAAACTCCATGTCTATTCAAGTTGTGAAAAAGAACTACCCTCTTATTATTTTAGAATGTTAGTTTATAACAGTATTTATTATCATTATTTAAAAGCTTCAATATTTGACCATTAGAGTACTTAGTTGATGAAGATCTTGATCTCAAAAAAAGTCTACTAGATAGGGCGAAGCATGGTGATCCAAAAGCACTTTGTGATATTGGACTTCAGCAATACTATTTCGGAAGACCACGAGAATCATCGGTAGAATGGTTTGCGCTTGCTGCAAAAATGGGCAGCGATATTGCAGAATATCAGCTTGGGTTGATGTATTCAAATGGATACGGTGTATTTAAAGATGATTATATTTCCTTTTCATGGTATTTAAGAGCGGCCAAGAAGCTCGACAAAAATGCTTGGCTTAGAATTGCTCAGATGTTTAACTATGGTGAGGCTGTCCCCAGAAATGAATATATAGCATTGGAGTGGTTTTACAGATATAGTAAAAACGGTGTACATGCGAGATCATTAGAAAGAAAAGGTCTTCATTTGACACAGCATGATAAAAGTAAGGGGAAAACAAGATGGTTAGTTTTACTCATTTTAATAATAATATAAAAATAGATAGATCAGTCAATCAATTGATAAAAGAAGCTGAGGATATTCTAAATGCAGAGATCGAAAAAAATAGAGAACGACAAAATGAGATGTTACAAGAAAGTAAAAAGAAGCCGAGATCAAGAAATCCCACAAAAGAAGAGCGCAAGCAGAACTTTGATCCTTTTGTATTTCATCGAAAGAGAAAATAAATATTTAAATATGTTGAAATACATCGGAAAAAACATGAGTTGTGGGGGGAGGGTTGAAAATAGCTTTGAATCCATCTCAAAATACATATCATATCTCACGTCGAAGTTATTGAGCCTGCCATAAAAGCGTAAGAATCAGGTACCATTTTGGGCAAAACAAGGCAAAATACGGTCTTTTTAGTCTCAGTTGGTTTTTCCGGTATTACAGAACAAAAA
>VCJM01000860.1:0-17365 GCA_024139495.1 Backusella sp. ASU-2019c | reverse complement strand
TTTTTTTTTTTTACCAGTTTATATATATATTTAAAGTATTATACATTCACAACATGGACGTTTTTTATCTGTTGATCTCTATAAAGTAATCTAAACGATGCATATATATCTTGATTCACTGATTTCAAAGGAGTGATTGAAGCAAAGCCTAAAGAACCATCGACAATAGCCAAACTATCCTGTTGTCCCAAAAGCACACTGGGTATCATGACCTCCCTTGGAACCGTTACATGGGGTAGACCAGGTTGATTATTCAGTATGATGACAGCCTTTGCACCTGCACGCTTGGCAAAGGTCAATTTTTCAAGAAAGGTGCATTGTCCGCGACTTATAATGAGTATCTTGCCAAAGATGCGCACCTTATCTCTCCAGTGATATTCGGTACATCCAAAGATCTTTTCTTTATCGGCAAGGAAGATGATGGGTTTGTTGGAGGTGATAATCTTGTCCATTCCAGAGTTGATGGAAACACCAAGATATTGACCACACCTTTCGGAATTGACCAGTCTTATTAGTACTTGATGCTCGGATGTGGCATAATCTCGAATAACTGGAACTTTTGCCTGCCTCACAGTTAGACTGATTAGATTGCTGTTTTCCAAGTAAGGTAGGAGTGAACTTAGACGAATGTTTAAGTTTTCATTTCCATTCAAACTATATGTATAGAACGGTATTTTGAATGTATATAAAACGTAGTTGTATACATATATATTTTAATGATTAATTAAATAATGGTGATAATGATGGTAAATAAATATTTAATAAAACATTTAAATCTTTCTATTTTTTTTTACCGGATATTAGGATTTACTTTAAAGAGATTATATGTGAGTGACGTTTATATAATAAGGATTTATTTCATTCTCTCTCCAATATATATAGACACTTACTTTGATTAATAACAAAACCGTTACTGACGGGATCCAAGTCAACCTTTAAGCCTGCAAAGGATTTCAACACATATTCTCCCAAGAGTTTAATTGCATGATTGTCGTTCTTTCCAAGACTAAAGTAAGGTTCAAAACTAAGCGACACTTTCTTTGGTAATGTTGGCGATTCACAATAGCCGTTTGGTACAAGTTCTAAAACAACAGATGTGTTGTGACCGACAATCTCTGATGCATAATCGGTTTGTGGTTTATAGGGAATTGTTGTACCGTCAAGGTCGCCTGGTATGGAGATGTATCTTTTTGATTGATAATTGGGGCATTTGTTATCTTCAAGAACTCGTAATGAAATGGTTTTTTTCTGTCGTTCTTCCTTTTGTAATGACGACTTTTCTGGTTTCAAGTAGTGTTTTGGTAAAGGTAAGATATGGCCCTCTTATAAATATGCACAAGTGAGTCATTGTAATGTATATCGTGGTAGCAAATAACACTAGTACCTGTAGTAAAAACAAAATTCGAATCTAATCTATTGATAGGATGATCCACATCAAACAGCAAGTAAAGATACTTTAAGCTTTCACTCAACATAAAGCTTTCCATCCGACCTTCAAGTTGACCAGTTCGTACGTCCGTCATTGCGGCGAAACCACAAGGCACCCGTGTGCGTCTATTCAAATCCTCTACAATCATCTCACCCACCTCCAGATAAAAAGGATCTTTTGTTGCCTGATACAAATAGTATGTTGATTCAATGAATTCTGGTCTCAACGGATAGTTTGGCAATTCTACCCGTTTTTGAAAGAAATTAAATCGCTCTGGGAGGGCGCCATACTTTCTCCAGATATTAAAATAAACCAAATGTCCCTTGATGGCTGCATCTAAATCACCATAAAGTACTTGAAGTCCAGGAAAGAACGCACTTAGACTATCAATCCAATAAGACATCAATTCTCCGGTTCCCATATGGACGTTTCGATAGAGATATCCACCTGATGAATCACGTACATAAAGTAGGATGGCCTGGTATGCCTTGTCAAACATGTCCTTATACTCGTCCTCTCCAAACAATACGAATGCTTTCAACATGTATTCAAAGATGGAATCGATACCTGCACCTGTCGAGGATGCAATATGAATCCATTGACCTGTTTGAAGATCAATCACATTTCCCATTAAATCTAAACTTGATCTTCTATCCCAAACCGCTTTTAATGCACGCTTTGCCACTGCTTCGTAAGTATAGTCGCCTGTAAGTCGACTCAAAACGCCAAATTCAAGAATCAGACTGCCTGCACCTGCTGTGCAGGTCTCTGTGGTCTCCGTTGGTAATACACCTCGTTTTAAATTCACTCGCGGGAATGGAATGCCTGTATTAGAATCGTTGAAGGCGTCTAATAATCGATCTGCTAGATCCTTGGCTAGTGTTAATAGTTCACCATTGTAGGCTGAAATAGTATGGTTAAATGTTGAATCTGTCGCTAATAAATGAGCGGATAACTAAAACCAGAAATATTTGCTTTATAAAACATTGTGCTACATAACAAAACAGACTTACAAGTCCACCTAGAATCCGAATGTTTGTTTCAAACACTTGCACTCTATTGTTATTATTGTCGAATGATAAGGTATCAATCACTTGTTTAACCGTATTTTCAAACTCTTGCTGCGTTCCCATCAGCTACTCTTTCAATTGTGATGCTTTAATAAAATGCTTCTCTTTTTGAATATACGTGATACACACTTACTGTTATTGTATCTAATGTATCTACCATGGTTAAAGCAAAATCACCCAAAACATCATTGATACCAATATTTTCACTAACAAAAGAATTCAATAAATATATAGTAAATTCTTGTTGTTATTCTATTGATATTTACGGATTGAGTTTATCGCTTCCTCTTCCTTTGCACTGCAAAGGATCTAACTAAATATGCGTTATTTTTATAGTCCCTGTTATTATAGTAGAACCCTTACTTCATCCTCAGGGAACGCATGATTCAAGTAGTTAGACCAGCCGTGATGAAATAATTCCTAAAAATGAGATCAACAATATATCAATATTGCTTTATTCCAATGTTGTTATTATGAGTGAATTACTTGTGTTAATTCTCTGAATAAAAAATAAAATAAATGGAGTTAGAGGTCTACACTTTTTGTGTGCATGTCTAACTATGTTTACTTTAATTCTAAGCGTCTTTTGTTTGAAATAGCTGAACAATAAGCAACAAATAATAAGACAAATACTAAACAATTGGATATCATAGAGAGGAAAGGAAAGGCACAGATAATCTGAGGAAAATTTAATTTAAGTTTTTATCGCGATGAACATTTATCCTTTTCGAGAAGTCCACGTGTTTTTTACTCTTTCACCTAACAGCAGATCACAGCAAGGTTGCGACTGGTGATAATGAGACTAAGTAAGTTTCAATAGTATAAAATCTACGGCTCAAAAAAACTATGAATATTTATTGCACAATCTGTAATAAATATTCTAGAAAAATGTGGCCCTGCTACATATTTCCAATTTCCAAAGGCGCCTTTAGAACGCCAAAGAAATTATAGAGCTCTTTGGGAGGAAAAGCATAGCTAAATTAGCAAAGTTTCTAAAGCCAGTGTTACTAATATCGAGGTTTGACTGTATTAGGATAATAGGTAATATAATATCAGTCTCAACAGCGTATTGTAAAACGAAAAGGGAAATGTGAGAGAAGAGTAAAAATGAGTAAAGTGGAGGTCCTAAAATAGTGGCCTTTTTTTTTATTTTTTTTAATCAATATCCATTTCATCCTTCTTCTCTTCTTCTTCTTTCTCTTCCATTCGGGTATCAGCACTTTCACCAGAAACATCGGCAGATTCTTCGGGTTTTGGGGCGGGCTTAGGTTTGCTCAAAATAGGGTTAGCAAAGTTTGTAATAGCCTCCTCTTCTTTCTTGATATCACGAGCAAACAAAATAGGTGTTTGGTACTTGGGAAGAGCTGCCTGTTTATTTTTTTGTTCTTCCATCCATCTACCAGCACGCTCGCACCGCTCAACAATGTCTTGTTTTTCATGAGGACGGATATGTGAGTATCTATCATCGTTGCTTAGAGCTTCTCGAGTCAAATGCTCCATGGTGTTACGAAGAGAACGTTCCGCATGAAGACGCTCATCAGTTTCACGGTAGCGTTCCACAACAGGGTTACCAATCTTCTGTAAAGCTTCCAGCTTTTCTACATAAACTGATTTTGGCGCGTCATAACCATCTTCATAAATCCAGTCCACAACATTATTGAGACCCTCAACAAATTTATCTTTGACAGAAGGATCGATATAATCTGAGAGGGGACCAGTAATCTTATCACGCATTTCGTAACCATATTCCTCAAGAGAGTTCTTGGCTGCCTCTGTAGCAGCAATAAGTTTATCACTAGCATACATTTGGCTTTCCTTTTCGATATATTGATCAACCAATCCTTGAGGTAGAGCGGTAGTACCTCCAACAATAGGAAGATCACCTGTCTTGACAAGCTTCTTTACCTGCTTGACTTCTTTTTCACCTTCTTTATTCTTAACTTCTTCTTCTACCATCTTTTCTTCAACTGTATAAGCTGACTCAATGGATAAGATACCGTGAATGTTAAGTCTGACTTTAACTTTGATTTGGGCAGCATTATCACCGACTCGTGCGACATTCTTGATAGTATATTGGCCCAACCAAGGATTCATTCCTCTTGGTAACTGATTCGGTTCGGAATAGAAGGCTTGTAAAGTGAAAGGCTCGCTACGAAGGAAAGTCAAGATTTTTGTAGATGGGATGGGATTTTGGTGGTCAAAAACAACAATCTCGGTGTCGTCCTCTTCAGGTGTAGCATCCCAAGTAAGTTTAATAGGATAAGAACAGATATCGTTGACACGGAAGTCACGTACTTTAAACACGGGCGATAACATAGCGCATTGAAGAGCAGCGCCACGGGCAGTAGCTTCATCTTGGTTCAAAGTAGTGGATATATCCTTGTTAAAGAATTTGGAAATGGTAGTCTTGATGGCAGGAATACGTGTGGTTCCACCAACAACTTCAACTGCATCAATGTCTTCCTTTGTCACACCTGCCTTTTCAAGGGCTTTGACAAGTGAATCTTCGGTACGAGTGAAAAGATGAGCTGCCCATTCTTCAAAGTCGGATCGATTAACAATTGTCGATACATCACGATCATCCATTATAGATTCGATATTAACTGGTGCTTGAGGGTTAGCTGAGAGTACCTTCTTGCAACGTTCGGCGGCTACTCGAAGACGCAACAGAGCCTTCTTATTTGAGTAGACATCGATCTTAAATTTTTCCTTGAATTCTGCGGCAAGTTTTTCCACGATGACACTATCAAAATTACGTCCACCAAAGTGCTCATCATAAGCATTACCACGTACGGTTAACTGACCTTTAATGAAGGAAACAATGGACACAGAATAACCAGAGTGGCCGATATCAACAAAAGCTACATTTCGAGGTTTTTCTTCGGGTAAATCCATTTTTGTGATGCCATAACCAAGTGCACTGGCAGTCAGATCATTGACGAGACGTAAACAATTTAATCCAACGACTTCTGAAGCGGTTAAAACAGCACGCCTCTGTACCTCTGTAAACCAACCAGGAACTGTAATTACACAATCGGATACGGGACCATTGATTTCAGCAGACGTGATATCTTTCAATTTGTGGAGATACATGGCAAGAAGTTGGATGTTGGAGAATTCAGCCTGTTCACCAAGGTAGTTTACCTAATATACAGTTATAAGTTACTATACATAAAAAGATGTTGTAGAAATAAAGTAATTTTACCTTTACACCCGCTTGACCTTGAACATCTACCAATTCGGCCATAACAAAGTTTTTTTCCACTTCTTGAACCTCTGGGTCATCATATCTGCGACCCGCAAGGCGTTTTAAACTTACTACTGTGTTTTTAAAGTTGCTAATTTCTTGTGTCTTTGCACCTTCACCCAAATATCTTTGGCTAGGACCAAATGAAACAATGGTTCTAGAAAGTAATAGGTACTTATTAGCATAATTGATTCTTATGTTATATACATATCCATATATATCTACTACGTACGGTGTAGCACGGTTAGACACTTCATTACAAATGACATCAATACCGCGATTGCGAGCAACAGCAATAATAGCTTGAAGGTTACCCAGGTCAATACCCTATTTAATAATAGAAAGAACTCAGTACACTTTAATATTATTGGTAATATTATGAGTATAAACTTACTACTACAGACATAATATAGGCTTATTAACTTTTTAACTGCAAAAATATATGTGTGAGCAGAAGAAATAAATTCAAAGTGCTACATGTTTCTTCTTAAAAGTAAACAAAAGGAATGCCAGACCTTTTCATCGGCCAATGAGAATGTGTTTTAAAATGTTCGACAACTTTCTGGGACATTCTTTTTTTTTTTTTAATTTAACGTCATAAACAAAAGCCACTTTTTTAAATGTGTTACTTTGAAGTCATAATAGCACACTCTTGAAGTGGAAAACTAGTTTTCTGCATAAAGCAAAATTCTCCTCCCAAAATTTCATGCTAAAATTCAAGGTAAAACACCATTCGTTGCGGTAAATAAAAATAGTATGCCACCATTGACAGGCATAAAGTTGATAAAAAGTTTTACTTACCCTTGCTAATCTTTTTATTACATACATAAAAGATATATGTGTGTTTAAAAGGTCGATGAAAGGAATAATATATGTTAGTCCAAAAACAAAACAAAAAATGCTATACACATCAGCTTATTGAACCATCTCTACATGATAATTGGACCTGATATTACGAAAATAAACCCAGACAGGAGTTTTGCACCCTCGTTCCCATTTTCTTGAGTTCTAAGTGATTGTAGCTATCACCTCTTGATATTTATTGAACCCGTCAAATGGTAAGAAAAAGATGATAGGGGATAAGATGCAGTTTATCTGTAATAAAAGGAATAGGATTGTTTCCGCTGTACAGAGAATCGCGCACCTCTACCAATCTAAAAATTTTACATATTCATGTGATTACTACGAAAAACCAAGTGTTACACAGACGATCGCTTTTATTGGGACCAAAAGATAGGATAACCTCGGATTAACTTTAATGAAATAGTGCGCCGCCTAAAAACACACGTATCTTCATTTGACAGCATCAAAAGAAAAAACATACAATAGATTAAAAATATACACAAGTTGAACTTCATTTATTGGCTCATTTGAAGAAAAATACTATATATATTTCTTATATGAGGTACTGATTATATTTAATTAATAAAAATGGTTGGAATACAAATGAAAATGATATGCAGAGAAAAAAAAATTAGAAAGAGTATTTAGAATAGGTAAACAGATTGCGTTAAAGGTAAAGAGCTAACTGGATCACAGAAGCAGTCTTCGCCATCTGCTTGAACTTTGTACGTCTCAGGATCGACCGTGATTTTTGGCATGGCATCATTCAGCTGCATGTCCCTTTTAGAAACGGTACGACACCCTTTGACAGCTTCAACACGCTTACGGAGATTGTATTTCTCAACTGTACCTTCGTCCAAGGACAATTGAGATACAAATACCATACAAGATACACCTAGTGCAGATGCATTGGCACCATACATTGGTCTAGAGATGATGGGTTGAGTGGTAGGGATGGAGGCGTTGGCATCACCCATTTGACCCCATACAATCACACCTGCCTTCAAGATTAATTCAGGCTTTGTGCCAAAGTATTCAGGTGTGAAACAAACAAGATCAGCTACTTTTCCTACTTCAATAGATCCAACTAAATGACTGATACCATGGGATAATGCACTGTGAAAAAAATGGTATGGTTAATAACGGAAATATCCCTCTTTATCATTCCTCTCTTTGTCTTTCGCTTTAAAAGATCGCATTTGATAACATTATAGTTACTTACACATTGATGGTATATTTGGCAATATAACGGCGGATTCTGAAGTTATCACCTTCGGAGTCTTGATCTTCCTTCAATGTACCACGTTGTTCTTTCATCTTGCTGGCTGTCTTCCAGGTACGCAGCACGACTTCGCCCACTCTTCCCATTGCTTGGGAGTCGGAACTGATCATACTGATAGCCCCAATATCGTGCAACACATCTTCGGCTGCAATTGTCTCAGCGCGGATTCTGCTCTCTGCAAAAGCAACATCTTCTGGGATAGTCTTTGATAAATGATGGCATACCATCAACATGTCTACGTGCTCGTCCAAAGTATTACATGTAAAGGGTCTAGTTGGGTTTGTTGAAGAAGGAAGAACATTTGGTTCACTACAAACGGTAATGACTAAAAATAGGAAAAATAAAATAAAAAAGGATATTTTTAGTCCATCAATTAGATAAATCCCTCGTCATTGGTACTCTTTTTTTTTTTATCTTTTTATTTTTCTCCCTTTTTTGTCTCTTCTTATATATCTCCTTCTAAAGGCAATATATGTACTTACTGTCGGGAGCATGTCCACCACCAGCACCTTCACTATGATATGTATGGATTGTTCTTCCTTTGAAGGCACCAATAGTAGATTCAACAAAGCCTGCCTCATTCAAAGTATCCGTGTGAATTGTAGCCTAAAATAGATTCAATAAACAGCAATAACAAAATAGATGCACAAAAAAAAAGCCAAGAGATCTAATACTAATATATTACCTGTACATCATATTTATCACAAACTTCCAAACAAGCATCAATAGCGGCTGGAGTCGTGCCCCAGTCCTCATGCAGCTTCAAGCCTAAGCAACCGGCCCTAATATGCTCAACCAACTCTTCCTGGTTGGAACAGTTACCTTTACCAGTAAATCCAAAGTTCAATGGAATGTCATCAGTGGCTTTCATCATCATCTCAATATGATGATCTCCAGGAGTACAAGTGGTGGCATTGGTACCAGTGTTTGGACCGGTGCCGCCACCAATCAATGTGGTGATACCACTTGAAAGAGCCTTAAAATAAAAGAGTAAATATCACCTAATTAGGACCATATAAAACTCAATAGTTACCTCATAACACAATTGTGGACAAATATAATGAATGTGAGAGTCGATAGCACCAGCTGTGAATATCTTTCCTTCACCTGCCAAGGCTTCTGTTCCAGCACCAACAATCATACCAGGTGTAACGCCATCCATAACATCAGGATTACCAGCTTTTCCGATACCCACGATGATGCCTTTTTTGATACCAATATCAGCCTTATAAATACCCGTGTAATCGACGATCAAAGCGTTGGTAATAACCAGATCCAAAACCTCCTTGTCCAATTTACCAGTTGCCTGACCCATACCTTCGCGCAAAACTTTACCACCACCAAACTTGCATTCATCACCATATACAGTATAATCCTTTTCCACTCGCGCCCATAACTCTGTGTCACCTAAACGTACCAGATCACCAGTTGTGGGACCAAAATGATCAGCGTAATATTCACGATCTAATTCGTTAGAGGTAGGTGCTGGTAAAAGAGGAGCATTTGCATCATGCATGAAGCCTTGGATAATGATATTGTTGATGATTTCAGGGAGACGAATAAGATCGACTGGACCAGTGGCGAGTCCATTACCACCGGTAATGACTTTATTACCAGCGATCTCTACCAATGTCACCGTTTTGAAATCCCCGGGTTCAAAGCGTACCGCGGAACCAGCCGGAATATCTAAACGCATACCGTAGGCAAGCGCGCGATTGAAATTCAAGGCTTTATTTGATTCAATGAAATGAAAATGAGAACCAACTTGGATAGGACGGTCGCCATAATTAGTAACGGCAAGGGATAATCGTTTGCGACCAGCGTTTAAATTTATCTTGCCAGGCTTGGCAATCACAGCACCAGGTGCGTCTGCTTTGGTAAAGGTACGTTCAGGGAGAGGGAATAAATCGATATTTGGTATAGGGAGGAAACTGCCGTAAAGAGCCATCTCGAGGTTGCCATTGTCAGTACAGATAGGATCATGTACAGTGACAAGATAAGTTCCATCAGGGAATGTACCTTCAATTTGAACCTCATGGAGTGTTTGAAAAACCTCAGGTCGAACGTGACGACGACCTAACATTTGCTTGCCAATATCCATCAGTTGTGCAACAGAGTAGATTCCATCACGCATCATTTCCATTAACTGTGAGGCAATCAAAGCAGTAGCCTCTGTATTATTTAACTTGACACCACGAGCTAATCGCTTTTGAGCAAGACTTCCAACTATAAATAAATAAGCTTTGTCAATCGATTGTCCAAAGAGACCACCCCTTTTTTTAAATAACAACCTTGGTGAAGTACGAGTTTATCTAATTCACGCGGTACTAAACGCATATTTCTTTTTTATTAAATATTAATTAATTATAATGCAATGTAATAAAGTAAGTTCTATAAATACAAGATAGAAAGAAAGAAAGAAGAAGAAAAAATACGGGAATGATAAAAAAAAAAATGGAAAGGTTTTTTATGATTTTTCCATCGATTTATCCGGAACATAAAAAATTTAGATAAGTAGATAACGAACAGCTATCAAGTCTCACAAAAACTTTTTGATTTACCCTTTTTAGAAAAAATAAAGATATGAAGTATCTTGAGCCAAATTACCCCGCATGTGTAACGCGTTTTAAGATAGGTTTTTCATTATACAGATAGCTTGTTTTATTTTATTTTTTACAGATATAGCTTATTCTTTTGATAACTCTTCTCTTTCTAACCATTTTTTCATACTTTCAAAAGCCTGGTCGGCTTTCCGTATTTCGAACGATTGAAAAACATGGAACATGTCCTGTAAATAAAAATAAACTTACTTAACTCACGAAAACTTTCATAATGTGTAGACTATTTTTTTTTTCATGAAAAAAAGTATGTACCTCGTATTCTTCATAGGTTACTCGAGTGGTCTTTGAATTTTCCATTTTGGAAGCAAAAGCACGGATTTCGTCAACTAAAACCTCACACCCACCAGATTGGATTAATGTAGGGGGCATATTTTCAAAATCGTGAATATATTGAAGTGAGGCGTACGGATGCTGGGTAAGAGCGTAAAAGTTTTCTCGACCCAAGTAAGCCCTTGATGGATTCACAGGTGATTTGTCGAACGTTGGTCTCGTTGGTAAATAATCGTACTTGCTGAACTCTACCCAACTTGGATAACTGTAACTCATATCTATCCAAGGCTTTGTTTGTTTCGTAAAAAAAAAAAAGAGGGGGCATAAAGTTAGTTTATTAATTTTAGTTTACCGTCTTAAAAAATGCATACAAATGCAATATGTGAAGCACAAAACTTATACTTACAGACAATACAATACAAGCACCTGGTAATGGATATCCATGTTCACGTAAATAAAATAAAAGAGATAAAGACATATTTCCACCAGCAGAATCTCCACACACTGTGATATTTTTTGGGTCAATCTTGCGATCGTCTATCAAATGGAGGTACCCTTTAAATGCATCAAACAAAGGTCCTGGGAAATGGGACTCAGGTGATAATCTATATCTGACAGCTTTATTTGGGATTAGCTACTAATAAATGCAGCATTGTATACATGCTAAACTCATTACCAAAAACATCTCTCTGGAAAGTGTCCCTGAATTTTGTAGAGAGATTATTAAAGCAACGCTTGTCAAATAGTGCAAAGCCTCCTCCGTGGATGTAATACATGATTTTTTCTTTGTTGGCTGTATTATTACATGTCAGCCAATCAGCTTGGAGTGTTCGTGCACCATCCTCCTCTTCACTGCATTTCTGAAATATACCGCAATGAGTGCCTTTTGACACCGTACAAGTGATTTTTTTCATATCTGATATAGGTTTTACAGGTGCAATAGAAAGGAATGCTCTCCAAATATGAGTGTGGTTCCATTTAAGCATGGTTCGCGCTATTTGAATACGCTCGATATTTATCATTGTATTAAAATCCCATGTTGGTCTTTTTGATTTATAGAAAATATGTCTTCCGACTCCACACAGAAATAAAGCGATAGCGTAAGGTGTGGTAATTAATGCCTTTAAAACCTCCAAAGCCATATTCGGAGACTTGAGATCTGGATTACTCGAATCACTCTGTTTAGGTAAAATAAGATATTCAGAGGGAACACAGCATCCCTGGACTGTACATTTGTTTTCGATCATTATAACTTGAACTTGTTATTTCTGATTTATTTATTTTTGAGATATATTTATAAGAAAATGAAAGGATAGTGAAAGATAAAAAGGTGAAATATAGAGGCAACCCATTTCAACTCTTAAAAAAAAAAGCGATGTTTTATATCGCGACGGTATTTGGATTGACATATGATTATTATTTTATTATTTCTGTCAATTGATGGATACATCTGTGATAAAACACGGAAAATCCTTATACATTTTACTAACATACAGTAAAGGCGCTAATGTATTTTAATACGAAATACCCAGCAATTTTTGTTGCTATATAGTTTATCAAATCCGGTCACTAAATCCGATCGCCTCACCGAACCGCCTAGCAAACCGAAGTTTCCAAGGCCCACACCATAAAATCACCTTACTATATACAAATGAGTACTTTAATTATAATTATTAGTCACTTTACGATAATAAATGTATCATTGTATAAATGTATAACTACATGTATAAAAGCTACAATTGCATCATCTCTTATTAATTTCATAATAGCAATACTAATAAAAGTAGAATAAAAAACATGTTTTGATTTTAAATCTGACAGGCAAAAACCAACAGGCAGGATTGTGACTACAGTTGGGCCAAATGAGAACGAAAGCATTAATATTTATAAAACAGGGAGTTGTATACTTGACCTTTTATATTACTTTTACTACCCAATTTAACCAAAATAAAGAACTTTGTAAGTTTATTTTTCGTAATCTCGATATTAAGTTAAAAATGGAAAGTATATTTGTTTCCAAGAATAGACAAAACAGCTTTAATAAATTACACGCTTACATCTAATGTATGTTATATCTAGAACAATCCTTTTTCCATAGTCATAATGCATTGAAATTGACACCAGCACAAAAGCCTTGCAGTCGATCAATAGAAAAATGTTACACAATCTTTACTTCCATGCAAAATGTCACTGCTGACCTGACCTTGCACTTTCTATAATAGGCTAAAGAACCCAAGCAGGAAAAAAAAAGCATGTAGAAATAAGGTGCATTATTAGGTTTCAGACGATGTCTACCAGCCAATTTATCCAGTTTAAAATAAGTAAAGCCTTCTAATACACAGAATGCTTATGTAACTGAAGTGATTGGATATACTAGGTGTACTTTAATAAATTAATTTACAAAAACGAAGAAAAATATTCTCACACTGTGACAGTGATGATCAAGAAGGCTGTTTAATAATGTTGATAACCAACTATCATTTAAAATAAAAAAAAAGGAATATTTTTGTGAATATAATTGTTTATTCACATATCTAGAAATTGACAAGAAAAAAAATAGGAGGGATGACCCACACGTCTCAAAACATCTTGTCTCTTTCACATTGCTCAGGGCTTTCTTTATTTCATATGTAAATGGGGGAGAGAGAGAAAAAGGTTCATGCACGTCAAATGATACATTTCAACCAGTGCCAAAGAGAGGTGTGGGGTTCAGGTCACATTTTAGCATCAACATTCTCTACACGTGAAGAAAACAAAAAACGAAATCAAGATGGCTGGGGGAGAATAGAGAAAACGACAAAAAGAATCAAGTAGTACAACAAACACAACTATATAACGAAACCAGGATTTGCATTTTTTTTTTTTTCAAAATTAAACTCTTCTTTTCTTTTCAGATCATTCACTTTTTTTTTTTCTTAAAGAATAATGCCTACCACAGGACAATATATTACTCGAGGTGCCGTAGCTACATTATCAACATTGGCTCTCATTTATAATGATCGAGCTGTCTTTTCTGACAAGAGAGCCGATCTTAAAACTCAGGCTGGCTGGCCCATTGTAGGAAATCTTCCTTTATTGCTGGAATTCCTGATGCGTATCCATGAGTTTATTCAGGAAGGTTTTACACGCTTGGATTGCATGACCTTGTAAATATATTAAAACATTGGTCCGTGTACAATTACTTACACGTATACCTACTTTTTTTTTTTGTAGAACCCTTTCTTCTCTTGGTCTTCCTAGACAAGTTGGTACTATTGATCCGCAAAATGTAGAACACATTTTAAAGAGTAATTTATCGACCTATCGAAATTTTATTGAATATATATAACTTACGTGTTTTATATAGCCAACTTTGATAACTACATCAAGGGTCCCGAGTTCCATAGCTCCATGAATGATCTTTTTGGTGGCGGTATTTTCAATGCTAACGGTGAAGAATGGAAATACCAACGCAAAACCGCAAGTCATATTTTTAATGTCAAAAACTTCAGAGATCAATTTACAGAGTAGGTTGATCTTTTTTATATCTTTCCTATTTTGAACTTGAGCAATTAATAGCATTATTTTTCATACATAGTGTATTTCTCAAAGAACTAGGTGTCATGAACGATAAAGTTTTTGACGTAGTAGCTGCTGAGAACTCAGTAGTAGATTTCCAAGATGTTATGTTCAAATTTACATTAGACTCCTTTGTTTCGTAAGAATTTCTTATTTTTTTTCTTATTTGTTTATTTGTCTCATGCACTTTTTTTTTCTTTTAACACGCAGGCTTGGTTTTGGTGTTGAACTGAATGCCATATCAAGCAAAGAAAGAGTACCATTTGCCGTTGCTTTTGATGAAGCCCAGAAAAATACATTTTTAAGATTCGTCAATCCTCTCTGGCCCGTCACTGAACGTATTGCTAGCTTCTTTACACCATGGAAGAATGGTATGGATAATCACCTCAAGATTGTTGACTCGTTTGCCCGTGATGTTACCGAAAAGCGTAGAGTGCAGCTTGAAGCTGGTGAAGTCCACAAGGATCTCTTATCTCGCTTTATGAATGCTCGAAACAATAAAGGAGAATTGCTCAACAATGACGAACTACGCGACATTGTTCTTAACTTCATTATTGCTGGTAGAGATACCACTGCCCAAGCACTTTCATGGACCTTCTACATGTTGATGTCTCACCCTCGCGTTGAAGAAAAACTACTCGCAGAAATCAAGGAGCATATTCCTGAAGATGTTACTTATGACTCTCCCCAACTTTTTGAAGTTATCAAAAATATGACTTATGCTCATGCTGTGTGAGTAACTAAAATAGATACACCATTGAATTTGCACTAACTTGTAACAAAATATGAAAAATATAGATTTTATGAAGTGCTACGCCATTATCCCTCAGTGCCACTTAATCAAAAGTACGCACTCAATGATGACATTTGGCCCGATGGCACCCAGATTAAAAAGGGCGATTATATCATTTGGGCACCCTTTGTCCAAGGACGATCTGAAAAGGTATGGGGTCCTGATGCCAAGGTCTTCCGACCTGAACGCTGGATTACCCCTGAAGGAGAACTTCGCCGAGAGACTCAGGGACAATGGCCTGCTTTCCATGCTGGACCTCGCGTTTGCTTGGGACAACATTTGGCAACTTTGGAGGCTTTAATAGCAATCATCTTTTTGGTGAAACGTTACCGTTTCCGTCTCATGGCAGGTCAGGAGATCACCTATCAGGTGTCACTCACTCTTCCAATGCGTTACGGAATGAAGGTCATGGTGGAGAGACGTTAAGACTATACCAATTTAGGAATGTTTATGCTTAGTCAAATCGTATAATGATTTTTTGTTTTTACATTCGATAAACTTTATGTCACTTTTTGACAGATATACTTATATTTATGGTTTCATATATATTTTTATTCAATTAAATATGAATAATAAAGAAAACCCTTCCTTTGGGATAATTATTTGTTTATATTGTGAAGTTTTTTTTTTCAATTGAACCCACTTATCAACAGCATTTTGTTTAGAAAAAAAAAGCAGTGGGGATGGTTTTTGTTTGAAACAAACTAGGACTCTCAACTGAAAGTTCAAAGTACTTTAGCCCCACCACATAATTAAGTTTTTGTGCCACTTGATCGATAGTACACATAAAAGTGATTAAGCGTATCACAAAATATTTTAATGTTTAGGTAAAAATACGCTTACTTGGACTAAACTTCATGCTAAAAGAAATTTGATGTCTGTTTTTTATAACAAGGTCGTTCCATTCATTCAAAACATCACTAACTGATATTTGGCGTATTTATTTTTCGATTAAAATGAAACCTGGTATATTTTTCTTATGTTATTCAATAAGAACAATATCCACAAAGAAGTATCACTTTATTGCATAGAATCAAAAACACAAAGCTAGTTATTGGAGATGTATATGTTTTACTTGAAAAAAAGTTTAAGAAAAATATAAACAAAATTAAGGATTCCGGGATTTGTATCTTTCTCCCACTATTAAAATTTGAATCACTTTAATAATAAAGTAAAGGAGATCAAAGGAGGAGTTTTGTTTTTATGCCAAGCTTGAATTACAACTTTCTATTTTGTTTAGCTTCTTCTTGCTATTATTGCTTTAGATTGCTCTCATGTCTGAGCTCATCCATTGCTTACGCAGAAAAAAAATAACTGAACTGGTGTTATTTTGAGTAGAATTATTTTCTCTGTAGTTTGCTATATTAGTATTTATTACCTATATATATTCAAATCGGTTAGTTTCAATATTTATAAGGTAGAAAACGGACCAAAAATAAATGTTAGTTGCTGAAGAATCCATCGAAACGGAAGGAGGGGAGCCTACAAATATTCGTTGAACTTAATGATACACCAAAAGAGAGAGAAAAATAGACCATAAAGATTCATCAAAAAAAAAAAGTTGATTAAAACTGTATATTGACTCAAAACCAAATGTAGTTCAATGATGAATAAAATACTTTTTTTTTTCCATTAGTTCCACGAAGCCATCTCTATTTCCATAGAAAGAATATGAAAGCTTCGTTGCCCCAATTAAAGTAAAAAGACGTATTCCACCTGGATGTATATATAACTGAACTGTACAAGTATGGTTAGACACCGATTACCGTAAAATTATTCAAAGCATATCACAGATGGGCCCGAAAGTAAATGTCAATAGATAAATAGCATTACTAATTAACCATGTTCTGGGTAAATGGATAAATTGCTATTGATACTAAAGTGGGTTGCTTTAATAATTTTTACTCTATAGTTTGCCTTATTTAGAGCGCCTTTGAGGGTTTACTCTCAACTTCCATACTATTTTTTATATTGAAAAACTAAAATAGACGCATTAATTGCTTATTATCCTCTATGGGATTTATTAGAATTCAAATACTCTTCGGAGTGGGTATAAAACCTACTCTAAAAAACTTGGTAATCAAGGTTATTATTAAGGTACAAAGCTAGATGAGGTGTCCATAACTTTATTTTTTGAATGGAGGATAACTTCAATAAGGAAATCATTCCTTATTTTTAACCACCAGTTTTTATGCTATGTACGCTGAATCGAAGGGAGATTACTTTTTTTTTTTTAAAAAAAAAAAAAAGTG
>VCJM01000857.1:21286-31930 GCA_024139495.1 Backusella sp. ASU-2019c | reverse complement strand
CCATTTTTTTTTTTTTTTTTTTTTTTTATGCAATAAATTAATCAACATGTATTGTTATCTTTACATCTTTTTGACTTACTAGAGTCGGATGATGATGTCTTTTTACTACTGCTATTAGTATCATTGTCATCATGCACTATGATTTCGAGGTCATCATCATCATTGTTATTAGAAGTACGCGTAGAATCAGACTGCTGCTGGTGTCTTTGTGGATAGTACATTGGCGGTGAATAGTAAGCATGAGGATAGGGTGGTGGGATGTCTGGATTACTATCAGCCTTCTTGAATTGCTTGCTCTTGATAATTTCTGCTTTGGGTAAAGACGTTGCTTCTGTGTTGTACGTAGTCATTCAGAATATAGTCAAGACAATAAGATGAAGAGTCAAGATGGCCTTTTTTTTGATGTCAGATGGCTTTAAAGTGAAAAAATAAAAAATAAGAAAGAAATAAGAAATAAACAAGAAATAAAAAATAAAGGGGAAAAAGGAGATTCAAAATAGAAAAAACGGAAGAAGAAAAAAATATATATATGAAAATAAAATAATACACTATACAAAAACAGTGAGTAGCAAGCATGTGCATTTCGTGTTTGCTGTATAACGGACTGCTAAAAAATAAATAAAGAGTTTCGAAGATCAACCATCTGCAGGAGTAAAAGTCAACTTGTGATTGGTCTAAAGGACACACACACACTTTCCCCCCTGGTTATCAGGTGTCACTATTTTTAATTTTACATATATATATCGATTGTTCTGATATAAGCAAGTAACACTGTACCTGTAAGCATTATTCTAATATGCCCCCACCCCCACCCTCCTTCTCTGTTATTACATCCAAGTAATGAGTGTAAATAAATGTTTATGCTACCCTTTTATGCCATCAATGTAGATGTAAAAGTAAAAATAACCTAAAAAACAACAACAACAAAAAAAAAAACAGGTTTCATATCGCCAATGTATTCTTGATATGAACCACACTCCATACATGTAAACAAGATATATGCAAAGTAATAACAATAAAGAGAGAGAGAGAGAGAGAGAGAGAGAAAGACATAAAGTAATGATAAAGATCATTTATAATAAGGAGAGATATAAATAAAAATCAGGGTACATGCTGCTTCTGGCTTAAATAAGGTGGCGATAAACCTATTAGATATCGAATAGTAATGGATCGTAACGTATGAACATCCACTGTTTTTGGATATCGAAATGCAACAAGCTGCTCTTGTTGACGAGCTGACAAAAAGATGGATGAGTGGCGACGTTTCAACTGTTTAATAGGATGATGAAAGACATACGGAATAAGTCTTCCTTTTGGACCCAATCCCCTCATGATTAAGGCTGATTTATCTTTTGTATAGTCCTCAAAAGAGCAATGTGTAGTGGTAGGTGATGATATGATAAGATCATGGCCATTGAGGTCAAGTGGTATGATGGATTGTAGCTCTGCTTTGTTGTAATCGTCAAGTAGCCGCTCTTGAGTAACAATGTCCATTTGTGACTGAAGGTATAATTCCAATAATTCATCATCCTTTCCGTACTATTTTTGTTTATGTATATTTTGTTTTTTTGTTTGGTATAAATATTTACTATTATTATAGGATGTGTTACCTTGTCTCTGTGTTGCTTTATGCTTTGATGGCTTAATGGGTGACAACAATCAATGAGACCAGGACATGACTTGATTGAAGACATTTTTTGTTGTCATTTAATAATTATAACAGTAAACAAAATGGTATTTTTATTACCTTCACCATCACCATTCACTATTTATATACTTTTTATTTATGTAAATGGTGTTTCATTTACTAATATTACCCTGTTTAGAGGTCCCAGCAAGGAGTGGGAAAAAACAAATAGGTAGAAAAAGAGAGAAAGAGAGAGAAAGCGAGAGAGATAATAGTATATCTCCTAATATGATGAAAAGTAATAATAAGTGATAATAATCTTGCAGAAGAAAGGAGATGTAATTGAAGGACATGATGTTGGAAATGAAAAACATTCCAGAACAATAAAAAGGTGCGAATAAAATAGATATTTATATAAAAAAAGGAATTAAACACTAAATACTAATACTAATACTAATAGTAATAATAATAAAAAAGATATGTTAATATGTACACACATACACAAGAATAAAGAAAGAAAACACAATACAATAAAAAATCTTAATCTTGATCCGTTTGGTTTTTTCGCAACTCCAATTCTGATTCCATGTTTTGTAATTTTGTCACGTTATTTGCTATTCTCAATGAAGACAGGGAGGCAGCATCATCGTCTTCATAATCGCCATCAGGAATAAGCATATCATCGGGCACATCCTCTTCATCGTCCAAGCGGATATTGCTTCGTTGAATCTTGTGCTTTACAATCGTATCCACCAGCCAGAATTGGATTGTGTTCATAATAAGAGGGAATCTATAAAGAAGAAATGAGTAAAATGGATCCTCGCTTTCTTTCTCTACAATCTTACATCAGCATGACAAACAGGACTTGGATTTTTGTGTTTCCCATTGTCCAGCCCAGAATCCATCTTCCCAAACTCTCCAGCCAAGGACAGATTCTAAAAAGCAAGACAACCACCACCTTCATCGTCACCAATGCAAACACATAGACCGAAAGTTGCTTCAACCATCGTTTCAGTTGATTTTGTAAAGGTGGTTCTCCATACACTCCACTTTGAAATCCGGAGAGTCGATAAAATCGGGTAATAAACTTTACGGCCGAAAGGACCAAATAAATAATCCACACACCAAGTGTAGTGTCCACTAGTATATTAAGAAAGTACCTATTTATGTGTATGTGTGTGAGATATGGCATTTCATCCTCCAAAGCATAAAAGCCTTACCATACACATGGATTTGACTGTGGTTCTCCTTCTAGACTTGTTCCAAAGACATGTGACGCAATGAGATTAAGCGTGTGAATGACACCTCCACCAATGATTTGTTTACTAACATCCAACGACCTAATGAAAACCTTGTTATTAATTCTCAAAAATAAAAAATAAAATGACTTATTTATATGCTACCATATAAGCATAGGTCTTTGCGGTGATTCTCTCTGTCTTTTCACAATGAGCGTTGAAAAAGCTAAACCTGCTAGTACAAGTTGTACAAAGATGGCAAATGAATCCAAAAGTTTACAACTCGATTCATCTTGTGTCGCAGAGAACTCCATATTTAACGTTTTAGAAAAGAAAAGTACGGAAAGAAAAGAAGAGAAAAAAAAAAGTGAAACATTTTTTTGGGGCCAAGACAAACTTGCAAAAGGTCCAAAAGCGCTTTCAAATTTATAACAACACGTGACGGAGAGAACACACTTGTTGTTCTTGATGATGACGAAAAGTGTATTTGGATAAGAGATATACGCTCTCAAGTCACTTTTCTTTCCATCTTTTATTGTTTTAAGAACGAAAAAGTAGTATAAAAGGCCGCGATGATATTCATGATTTTAAGAAAAAAGTTGGTAAACCCAAATCAAGTCTCTGAGTGGTCCTTTTTTTCACAAATATGCATAGTAGATCTAATAGTAGATTTACCAACATGAAATGAGGAAGGCGTTCTCTACGAGATAGCAATACTAAAATGGTGCTACTGTTCTCGCTAGATTTGCTAAACAATACCATTTTTTTTTTCGATATCCTAGAGTCAGTTACTTTGCATCTAACTGTTGCAGAAGACACTAAATGCAAGTTTTTTTCTTTTAAAGGAAATAAAATGACCAAATATAGAATTCACAAAAACGAAATCCGAGAAATAATGAAAGAAAATAGGCAATTTTTTATTCAATAGTATAGCATGCTTACCCACAAAGGACGCAAGTTATTTTATACATTGTAAAAAAAAAAAAAAGGTGCACATCGTCTAATTATAATCTACGGATTCATGGTATAAAACGCTCGGACCGAATTGCAAATAAAGGTGATTACAGGAACACCGATGAAATGACAAATTCTTTTCATTTATTTCAATGTAAAAAAATAGTATAAATATACAAATACATATATCAGCATGATATTTAGGATAACAAAGAGGGGGGAGTTAAAAAGGAAAAGCATCAATTCTACGATGGAGGAGGAGTATTCACCAGCATAAATTCTTGTAATGAATTGCATCGGAGAGTGGCATACGTTTTGTTATCCTTCGGGTTAGAAGAAAACGCCCTCACAGCAGGAAAGTTCCCTCGATGACCTGTTGGAAAGCGATTCGAGAGGGACAGCCTCTGGGCATAGTACCAACGTTTTTTATCATCCTGTTTCGTTTCAATGTAAACGTTGGGCTCGCTTAGTGGGAGAGTATCTCTAAACTCCAAGTAGGATAAATTCAGGTCGACAAAGTTAAACGTAGACCAATAAAGAGTACAGTAATTCATCGTCAGGTTTCGCAACTGTGGAAATGTTTTTGAAATAAAAGTGTCTGTACCGAATGGAAGGTAGCATTCTCTGAGAACCAGGGTTTGGACACCAGGATAGGTTTGAGTGGAGTCAGAAGGGAAGGACAATTTAGCATTTCCAATTTCAAGTCTTGTGATGGTATCTCCAATTTCAAGTCTTGTGATGGTATCTCCAACAGCATCCAACAAGGCAGTCATATTAATGTGATCCCATTGTATCGTGTTGGGTCGATACGAGAAGCTTAGTGATTTAAGTGAGGTCAAACCGGTTAAATGTTCCAGAAAGTGATCAGCACGAACACGGGCCAGTGATAATTTTTCAATGAATTGGGATTGCTTTGATGTTGTGATTTGGATAACCTCTTGCTCATTCAGTGGCAACCCAATGGTGAGCTCCTTGAGCTGACATCCATGTTCATCCAATGTGGGAAAAACGTATGGGATGTACCGTGGTTGCATTAGATTCAAACATGTTAAATTAGGTGCGATATGTTGTAGTTGAGGAATTAGTCCTTCATTAGTACAGTCGGAATGACGGTCGGAATGATGCTGGCTGAAATATATACTAACAGAATATCCCATATCTGTAATCATTGGATATTTTTGAGTCAGGTATTTTTGAAAGGCAATGTATTCGTCAGCGTTTGAAGTATAAATGTCTGCCAAATTTAGTTTTGTTATGGCATTTATAGGGGTGACTGTTGCAGGGTATTTCTTAGCATCGAGTCCAGTTGAATGGAGTGAGAGTGAGGTCAATAAAGGAACTTTGTCATGTATTGCTTCTAAATCCATCAATGTCAAGTTGTAGTCTCGAAGCGTCAAGGTTTTTAGTGCGGGGGCATTTCCAAGGATAGAATTGAGCTCGTCTCCGTCTTCTAGCGTTTTTCCGCATATGGCGATTTCCGTCAAAACAGGGCACACGCCCTGTTTGAGGACATGATATGCAAACGAACGAGTTGATTTCTCGTTGATATTTCTGATGGTTTCGGCCCAAGAAAAAGAGCCCAATGTACGTGTATATTTTGGTTTATAATTTATATGTCCTTGTCCATAAAATGTCAACTCGCGCAAATTAAAAAAGGACGAGCAAAGATCGTTGATTTCAGTGGCTTGAATATCATTCATGTCGATAATGAGATTCTGTACAAGATTGCTTATTGATGGTTCTTTGCGTGCTTTGGCCACTATCTCATGGAGCTGGCGTCTGGTTTGAATACGGATGGTTTTAAAAACAGCATTATCGAGAGCGCGCTTCCATCCTCGAGAAACAGTCAACGATTACACTTTATCCCTCTGATGCAGGGTATCAAAGATCTCTCTTAAAAGTTCAGTTGGAAGTTTATCCATTTATTAAAAAAAAAAGAAGATGGGAAGAAGGTCACAAAAGATTTTTTTTTTTTGCTTTAAAAAACAATAGTGTTCCGGTGAAGAAAGTTATTCCGGAATAGCTCGGTAAAAGTCTATTTTTTTAAAACGGAATGATTTTCCTTCAGTGACATATTGATCTCAGAGGCCTTTTTCTACTCTGTAACCATGAAAAGTGTACGCACACCTCGAATAAGGCATAAATATCCTCATGGTCAATTTACCGACAGCCCTGCGATGAAATATTTACCTTGTGATAAGTTTGATTGATCTTCCTCCTCGTCAAGCTTTTATTTGTAATTCAGTATTTTCATTAATACGTACAGTATCCTAAATAGAACACCTTGTAATTTGAATTGCTCGCTCCATGTAGATTCATCTTGTACGAAAAAGATCATGCAAAATGGGGGATATCAATACCAATATTTGTCAACATCCACATATTAGCAGTCACTAACAGTCAAATGTACTGCTTTTTAGCTTTAATTTTTTTTTTTCGAAAAAAAAGTTTAATATCGTCTTTTTCATTGCCAAATCAACATGATCTCAGCTATTCAGTGGATCCGCAAAGGTGCAGCTGCCCAAAACCCCAAAAAGTACGACTTGAATGACGAAGAGTATGCCAGAATCAGTGCCTTGGCCGCCGAGCAGTTGGAAAATGCCAAGGAAGACTTGAAAGAAGCTGAAGCTATGGCTGTTGACACGTAAGTAGTTGTAATATATGCTGTACACGGAACTCGAGTTTTAATAAAAGATATGATAGCAACAAGGAAAAGAAGGAAGAGGACGAGTTGGCAGAATACAACTTGGATAACTATGATGCCGAAGTGGAGGCCACCAACAAGAGTAAGTGTGTGATGGAGTGTTTTTTGTGGATCATTGTGATTAAAACAAGTTTTTTTTTTGTTATTTGTAGAGGTTGGTATCTTCTCCAACATCAAGGATTTGGCTTATTATGACAACGACACCGAGGATCCTTACGTCACACTCAAAGACAATGTCGATGATAACGAAGAGAAGCAAGAGCTTGAAGTGCTCTCGACCGACAACATGTTATTGGCAGCCAAGACCGAAGACGAGATTTCGCAATTAGAAATCCATGTGTTTGAAGAAGGACAGGACAACATTTATGTTCACCACGACATCATGCTGCCTGCATTCCCCTTGTGTCTTGAATGGCTCGACTTCCACACAAGCGAGAACAAGAAAGCAGAGGAGGGCTCCGGAAACTATGTTGCCATTGGTACCTTTGAGCCCGATATCGAGATCTGGGATTTGGATACCATCGATGTCATGTTCCCCGAGGCCATCTTGGGTCACACCGACAAGTCAAAGAAGCGCTCAAAGAAAGTCAATGCCAACTACCACGTCGATGCCATTATGGATCTCTCTTGGAACAAAAATCACAGAAACTTCTTATTATCCTCATCTGCAGATGGCACAATCAAGTTGTGGGACTTGTCTACATCAAAGTGTGTGCAGTCCTACACGCATCACAAGGACAAGGTCCAAGCCGTGGCCTGGCACCCTACCGAAGCCACCGTCTTTGTCTCTGGCTCGTACGATAAGACCGTCTGCGTATTGGACGCACGCTCCCCCGAGCAAGTCACACGCTGGTCCGTCAACAGCGATGTCGAAGCCATCCGCTGGGATCCCCACAACACATCCAACTTTTACGTTTCCTTGGAAAACGGCATGGTACTCTACTTTGATGTCCGCAATGCCGAAAACGGCATTGGCGGCAAGCCCTTGTTTACATTACAGGCACACGACGACGCCGTCAGTGCCTTGGATGTCAACCCCCTCGTGCCTGGCTGCATTGCTACCGGAAGCACCGACAAATATATCAAGATCTGGAACACCACAAACAACAAGCCCAGCATGGTCACAAGCCGCAACTTTGAGTTGGGCAGAATCTTTTCTGCACAGTTTTGTCCCGACTCGCCATTCCAATTGGCCATTGCGGGTTCCAACGGTAAAATGCATGTGTGGGATATGGCTTCCAATGCTGGTGTGAGACAGTCATTTAGACATCAGGCGCTTGAGGGCCCTGCTCCTACCGATGAGAAGAAGCCTCTCACTACAGCTGATGACCAAGATGACGACGAGGATGATGAAGAGGAAGAGGGCGATGCTCAGATGGGCGAGGATGCAGAGATGGATGAAGATAGCGATTAGATATTATATTAATTAATAAAAACATTTTGTATAGTTTTCATGTAATATATGTGTTTATTGGATAATGGGGTGTGTATTGAATGGTTTCGTCGATTAAACAAAGAAATAGAAGAGATGTTAAAAAGAAGGTGTTGCTTGATTCATATCATATCATGGATCACAGTTAGCACGGAAAAACGATAAAAATATCGGAATTTGAATAAGCACTTTTTCGCATTTTGAGCCCAATTTTTTATTTTTTCTTTTCTTTATTTTTTAATCCATCCCCCCACTCTTTATTTCAATATAAAACATTTACAGCCCTTTTTTACCAGCACTTTTTCAATAAACACACCGATATTTTTAAAAACCAACATGTGGAGAAGTGCCTTGTATAAAACCTTGACTTTAAAACCTGCCACCCGGGTCATTCCCTCGAAATTCGCTTTAGATCAGGGTCGATTAGGTGCGATCCGCTTTTATACAACACAAATACCCTCTTCCGTTGCCATTAAAGCTGCAAGCATAGAAAATGGAATCGACATTTCAGAAAAAGCAATCAAAGTAAGCAAATGAAAGGAGAGAATGGGGCTACTCATCATGAACAGGATGACTAATCAAAAATTTTCCCCCAGCAATTAAACCACATTTACAGTAGAGACAACGACACCCATCAACTACTGCGTGTCTTGGTTGATTCAGGAGGGTGTCATGGTTACCAAAACAAAATGGAACTTACAAAAGAAGTACAAGAAGACGACATGTAAAGTATCAGAAATAATTTACTGGATTAGTTGAAAATTAATACTTTTCTTATTGTAATACAGTGTTTTTGAGAAGGAAGGGGCCAAAGTAGTGATAGATACAGTGTCGCTTCAATTCCTTCGAGGCTCGGTTGTTGATTATGTTCAGGAGTTGATTGGATCGACCTTTCAAGTGGTAGATAATCCCAATGCTAAGCATAGCTGCGGTTGTAATATTTCATACGACATCGACTTGGACAAAATCCAGTTTCCTTAAACATGGTTCATTTCAAAGTCACAAATTTTTGTAACATATTTTTTTTATAAATAAAAGAGGGAGAACGTTGATGTACCCAAAAAAGGTGTTGAGCATATTTGCGATACAAACATAAATAAGAGATAACACACACAAAATCTTGGATGCTTTTTGGTGCAACGCCGAAACTCTGTTTCCTTGCTTTTTCTGTTCTAGACGTGCATGCCTCTGGCGTTTTCTAAAGATAAATAACAATGCACATAAATAAATCAAAACGCTGATCAGATACGGTGTTCTTTTACAATGAGATTGCTTGGTAAAGGGATAGACATGATTTGGAAGAAGAGTTAAAAAAAAGGGGCAAACTCTCTGAACTTTAATAACGGTGTCAACGTCATCTTTTTTTTCTTTTTTTCTTTATTTTCAAGCCCCTGGCTGGATTAAGCGGGGGGACTAAAATCTAACTGGATACCCGTGTGCAAGCATGTGTGCAAAGTTGGAAAACCGCTCACGGCGGCACACGCGAGGGGTTCAAATAAAAGAACGGAGATCCGATGTTTTGTGTTTTTCTCCCCCTTTCTTTCAACTTAATCCCTCTCCAAAATGGCCACTGAACAGAACAAGTTTGTTATTGTAAGTTTATTTATACAGAAAGACACGATTGTTGCTATCAAACAAGAAAGAGAAAGAGAAGTGGTTTATTCATCATCAAAACGCAACATATAGGATTTCCTTATGGGTGGTGTCTCTGCCGCTGTCTCCAAGACCGCCGCTGCCCCCATTGAGCGTATTAAGCTCTTGATCCAAAACCAAGACGAAATGATCAAGCAAGGACGTCTTTCTGCCCCTTACAAGGGTATTGGTGACTGTTTCGCCCGTACCGTCAAGGATGAGGGTATTGTTGCCATGTGGAGAGGTAACACCGCCAACGTTATCCGTTACTTCCCCACCCAGGCCTTGAACTTTGCCTTCAAGGACAAGTTCAAGCGCATGTTCAACCGCAAGAAGGCTGACGGTTACTGGGCTTGGTTTGCCGGTAACTTGGCCTCCGGTGGTCTTGCTGGTGCCTCTTCTCTCTTCTTTGTCTACTCTTTGGATTATGCTCGTACCCGTCTTGCCAACGACAACAAGTCTGCCACCAAGGGTGGTGAGCGTCAATTCAACGGTTTGGTTGATGTTTACAAGAAGACCTTGAAGTCTGATGGTATTGCCGGTCTCTACCGTGGTTTCAACATCTCTTGTGTTGGTATCATTGTCTACCGTGGTCTCTACTTTGGTATGTACGATTCCATCAAGCCCATCATGCCCCAGGAACTCCAAAACTCTTTCTTGGCCTCTTTCTTGCTTGGTTGGGCTGTTACTACTGGTGCTGGTCTTGGTAAGTTTTTTTTTTGTTTTTGTTTTTTTTTTATTTTATAATTTTTTGTTTTTGTGTTATTATTATTTGTTTGGGTTATGTTGGTTTCAGGTCAGTTGACAATTTTTTTATTATTATAGCCTCCTACCCTATTGATACCATCCGTCGTCGTATGATGATGACCTCCGGTGCCGCCGTCAAGTACGAGTCCTCCATGCACGCTTTCCGTGAGATCGTCGCCAAGGAAGGTACCAAGTCTCTCTTCAAGGGTGCCGGTGCTAACATCCTCCGTGCTATTGCTGGTGCTGGTGTCTTGTCTGGTTACGATCAGCTCCAAGTCATCGTCTTTGGTAAGAAGTTCTAAGGTGGATC
>VCJM01000855.1:56796-71187 GCA_024139495.1 Backusella sp. ASU-2019c | reverse complement strand
GAGAGAGAGAGAGAGAGAGAGAGAGAGAGAGAGAGAGAGAGAGAGGAGTGAGAAGTAGGGTTTCCTTCTTCGGGCGATTAAGGTACTCACAGCAAATTGTCATTAAACTTCCTCAAGTACCATCGAAGGGTTATTGTCGAAGAGTGTGATCAAGGATTCTGGGTGGTTAAGAAACAGTTGTTTTTGAGTTACTAGTCGTTTTTTTTTTGGGGTTGTTTTCTGGCAAAACTGTAACACCACAAGCATTACATTTGTTTATTAAATTATATGCTCTACCATACAAGATACAGAGTAATGCAATAGTTTTTAGGATCAATAGACATATTTCTTGTTTTACACAGATAGGCTGAACCTTGTTGTTTTTCATGAACTAACAGGTTTGCGATAGATTTGATAATAAGGTGGGGAGAGACGATACTTTTTCTGCGATAACTCTTTAATCTCAGCTTTCCTAGAAGGCGCGTCAATTCCAAGCGGAAAGTATATCATTCCATCACTTGATAATCAAACTTCTAACTGATTGGAATTTAATATGATGGGGTATTATTTTAAAAGATAAAGAGAGAATAGCTGTGCTTAGAGCAAAGGGGAAACAGGTGATTTCGACTTGCGATGCTTTGGGTTGATGGCAATTTTTGTACCATCTCTCGAAGGTCTTGGATATTTATATCGAGATTGGGATTCAGTGTTGAGTATTTGACGGATTCTTTTTAATTGATCAATCTTATTGATTAAATATCTAATACCTTCAGATTATATTAGGTTCATTAAACGATAGAGTTTCGGTCAGAGTTGTGACATCCAGGATAAAGTAGACAATAATTTCATATCCAATGACTTGTATGGCGATGGCTTTTTTATTTTCCTTTCTTCCCATCAGATCACGAGAAAGGGTTAGCAACCTGATCAAATCAGCAAATACCAACTCCAATTTGCTACAACGGCTGAGAGCTTTGCCTCACAATATCCTAGAGTCACGCTCCCTGTTTTGAATACAATTCTACAAAACCCTGATTTTTAAACGCAAAACACTAGATGACTTGCACAAGACAGGACTTAAAGACGGGAGGGTGGTGCTTGATAAATTTGGCAGGAAAGAACAATCTCAAGGATTAAATTCTCAATTCAAAGAGCGGCTTTGCTATTTTGAATTTAATCCTGACTTTTGGAAATCATCCAGTAATGAATGATACTTTTTTTTTATCACAACAACCTGCATTAAGTGTATTCCGATGGATGTAGTAATAAATCACCTGACTAAAAAAAAAATATCATAAGAAAAAAAAATACCATAAAAATGTCAGCACCATGGAGCTATTAAGTAGCTTCAAATCAACTTGTTTTGTTATAGTGGATCCCTTAAAATTATATCAACAGAGATAGGGGATTGGAAAATACACGTTTCTGAGGAAAACCCAGAACGGTATGAAAAACCAGATCCTATAATAAGTGCTCTCCTGCATTCTATCTTTCAGCTGCTCTCTCCATCTCCCAAACACATCATCATGTTTTGTATTTTCAATGGATATAAGTATATATATATATATATATACATATATTTAAAAAGTAACAATCAAAGAATCAATAAAGAATCAATTTGCAAACATTATAGTACAATAAATATCAGCATAAAGAAATGGACAAAAAAGGAGAGAGATCAATACTAAAACAGTCTCAAGGGATGGCAAAACTACTGGTTAGCTTGGTCAAAGCCCCCTGATTTCAATTTCAATTTCAGTGTATTTTCATTATTACTTGTTTTCATTATTGTTATTGTTATTGTTATTATTTTCCTCTTTCTTCCTATATTTATCTTTTTATTTATTTATTTAATCTCACCAGTCCCTTTTACACAAACTAAGATGGTATATAATCCTATGGAAAGCGGGAATCCACCCGCTCTATTTAACGGACACGAGTGGACACCAAGCCCATACAATTCAATGGATTATTCCAGTCAAGACACTATTCCACAGCATACCATGTCAGCAATAGCCATCAATACAACGAATCCAATACTTGCGCCCATGGTCACTCTCCCGGATCCTTCTAAAGAATATCATGCAGAATGGGGAGTTATTAGAGATGAAAACTTTCATCCACTCACGCTTAAACACCAGCGTGATTTTGAAAACCTTTTTAATGAAGGAACAGCTATTCAAGACTTTTATTTTTGGCAAGCCAACCTGGGTGGCTATTGCTTGGCTGATATGATTCAAGGTATATATGTTTGCACACATTATCGACGATATACTGACTTGAGCTATTTTTAGCCACCGTCGTTTCACCAGATGGATCATTTGTTCTTGAAAGAAGAGTTGTAGAAGGTGCGCCACATCCTGGCCGCAAAAAGAAAAATAAAGGATCCGACTGATTTATCTACTGCAACGAACGTCGATTAATGTACATTGATTTTCAAAATAAATAAAGAAATAATAATATTTAGCTCATTATCCACACGTTTACTATATTTATTTATGATAAAAGAAGCATAAAATTGTGTTTTTGTCAACTTTATTCATTTTAAAAAATAAAATGGGTGCTGATAGCCAGTTACGATATTTAAATAATGGGAAAGCTGGCTGTTTCCAAGCTCAAAAGTCTCTTGCACTTGATTTCAATCGTCAACACCTCTGGAGTTTCCTTTGCTTCTTGATCCGAGATTTCCTTGACAGAACCAGAGTGTCGACTCTTTCTTACCATAAATATCTTTTTATCATGTTCAGTTTCGACTCTGTAAATCAATTCGGGGTTCTTTGCGTAAAACATAAAGTAGTCAAGCGTGGCCTCTGGCAGATCAAATAAAAACGTGTTGACCTCAAAGTCCTCTTATTCCACACAGCTCTTTAAGCTGACACGACCTATGTTGGGTAAAGATGCGCTGATAAAAGCAGCAACATCAGGCTCAATTTCCGAGGCTTCAATTTTGAGGCTGGATAAGCGAGGATAGGTGATCTGTTCATCTGCATCGCCTCTCGAGACGGACATGTTTCTGGCAAAGATGTCAAGCTGCTTCAAGTTTGGATACGATATCAGCAACGCCTCCAGGTCAATGTTGTGGCTTGTCAAAGTCGTTGGTCTCTGATAAACCTCCAGTTTCTTGATTTTGGGAAGGTAAATGTCTTTGCCTTACACTTGCTGTGGGCGGGTGATTTCGAGGAAGAGCTCTTCCAGCTTTGGTAGTTTCTGGGCGAATTCGAGATGTTCAATGTTGTCACTCTTGTCGAATCTGCGGATACTTCTGTAGAAGCCCATGCTTGTCACTTTATAGTCCTCTGGGATGACTTCAGGAATGAAGGCAAAGATCATCATTGTTTCCACTCTGATTGACTTGAGAGTCACCATGGAATTCAAGATAAAAAGCGGCATAAACTCTTTGTAAAGTTTGGCTGTGCCTGGGCTGTATGTTTCGAGAGGGAATTCGTCTCCGTAATCTTCATCCTGTGTTTCAAGCATATTCATTTCCGCACCGTCACCAAATATACTTTGGACAACGCGGCGATTGTCCTCCTTGTCGTCTTGATAGTCGTCGGGGTTTTCATCAGGATCCCTATTGTTGAATAAGAGTCGCTCCATTTCACCGTTACCATCGTCTTTCAGCCCGTCGCCTATGTGTGATTTATAACTGATAAGCCGTCATAATGGATCACAATACATAAAAATGACGTGTTTGATCTACTTTACCTAAAACCATGTGGATGCCAGGGTTTTCAAGATTGGGATATTTCGCAGTGATGTAACGCAGCACATTTAAGCCATTGTCGTAAATCTTGACAAGCTCCCCGATATGGAAAGACTTTATTTTTGGTGCCTTTTTCATTGATTTGAGTCCCTTGTCAGAAAAGAACACAAACGCGCCCTGCGTGAATTTGATTGCTTCAAGATTTGGCGTGTTGGCATGGATATCTTCCAAGAGCTCAAACATGACGGTGGTCTTGTGAAATGTGATATGCTTCACATTTGGCACATGCTGGATACATTTGACGACATCAAGACCATATCCATTTGGTGGTAGCCTCAAAGAGAAGCACATTTCCAGAAAAGTGAGCTGCGAAAAGTTGAATTTCTCCAGCGTAAGTAAAATGTGCGGATACTGTTTGTTTACTTGGTATCGTACGAGCGTGTCTTTCCAGTTTTTGAAGTTTGAGGGGTTTGCTTCTTGGGGCTCAATCATTGGATCGTTTGCAGGATAGCTTTTGTCTATCAGCTCTTGTAGCCTTGGAAATATCCGAGGTAGCTCCAAATAGAGTTCGTGTATCTGGTTTAGGTGGATCTCTAGCCTCTATACTTGATTACCATCCAGTTCCTTGTTTTGGAATTGCGTGAGCATTGCGTTTGTTCTTGCTCGTGGAATGGATAGATCTTGATATAAGCACGTTGTAGATATCGGCTCTCGTAGCTTACGACAAGTGCTTAGTACGTTGATCTTGTTGTGAATATTCAAATAACTCGCAACTTGTATGATAAACTCGCCATATATATTTTCAAACGTTATCATTTTTTAATATTCTTGTTTGACACTGATAAATAAATAAAAAACCACGTAAATGCAATCATTTTTTTTTCAAGCTTTTTTTTAGTGCTGTGACAACGGTTTGTCGCCACATATTTTCAATAATTTTGAAGCATCAAACATGCATTTTTAAATGTAGAAATAAAAAATAAATAAAAAGGGTGGAATATTTACATATATTTAGTTAAAAATAACAAGGTTTTTGACTTTTTTTTTTAAATAGCTTGCTCCTCTTGTTGAGGTTGGATAGTCCAAAAGTCTGGTATCATGCGAAAGTAAAGGTCGATGGCAGATCTGAAACGACGTCGATACATTTTTGGTGAAACAATGGTAGGGTCCTTCTTACCTCCTCCCAACATGCCTGATTCCTTGACCCAACTTTCCAGTTTCTTGTCCCACGTAAATGTACGAATAAAGTCTACAGAACAAATGCATTCATGAGACTCCCTCCCGTCCAGTTTCTATCCTTTTTTTTTTCAACTTACCAACAATACCAACAACCATTTCATTCTGTTCCTCATCAAAGCCTACTAATAAAGAATAGTCCATTACATCCAACTGTAACAAGAACTGGGTATCATTAAAAAGGGAATCTGACAGGTTGATCTTTGTGTCTACGTGCATGTGAAGTGGATTTTTGCTGATCACTAAAGATGGAATAACTATCAAAAAATACATCAAGACAAGCAATGTTTTGCAACTTACATTCAACGAGGTTTTCATCCAAAAGTACTTCAATTTCCTTTCCACTCTTATCTGCCCAACGATTACGCATAGAGCCTTTGAGATCAAATACGTTCTTAACAGACGTTTCGTAAAATAGATTCTCCATCACAAGAATATCCAACTTTACAGACTTGCCAGTCATATTATTATAGTAGCCAACGCGATATAAACCAAAAATCTTTGACAAAACAGTAGGAATCTCCTTGTCAAAAACCTCATTAAACATGTAGGCAAAGTAGCGTTTGGCAGAGCCTAAAAATGCATCCATTTCGAATCGGGATATCTGTTTAATCAAGAAGCGTTCATCTAAAATAAAATGGATGAGTTTTCTTTTTTTTTTTTTACTTGTTCAGTTTTCTACTCACCTTTTGTTCTCAAAAACAGTGAGCCTGATTTACCACCGGCTGGATCATAAGTGGAGCATCTTGCCAACGAAGAAATAAACGTTTCTCCGCATCCACAGCTCTTTCTAAGCATATCAAACTGCTCTGCAAAATATATTTTACAAGAGAATGTTGTAGAACCTCCGGTGAATGCTATTACAAAGCTTTATTAGCTAATGAATTAATCAAATATAACAAAGAAGAAACTTACTAAATCTCCAGGGTCTCTCTCTTTCTTCTGTTTCTGGGAATATCTCTGAATAAAATGATCCCTCATTCTCAATCAAAGTATCAGCGGAAGAGACCAACGCGCCATTTTTTTCATTCTTTTCACTTTCACTATAGAGCGATGTATCGTCTCGTGCCATTGCCATACGTATAGCTTGCATCTGTTTCAGTTTCTCGTTGTACGTTGTGCTTCCAAGCATGTAAGATATAATACTACTGATTTCGTCTTCTCGCACCAAGATGTTTGAGTCTTCAAACACATGCTCAATGGGCGACCTATATTGATATTTTTTAAAATCAACAAAATCCATTCTATATATATATACAAGTACTTACACTGGATAATCCAAGGGCAACAAGTTACTAATGCTCTTTTCAGCCAATACATAAGTGATGGCCTTCATGATGGAGTTTCTACTGTTTCCACTTGTGGACCAATCAATGGTAGACCTTGTATCCATGCCATTGGCACGCATCACTTCCTCCACCATGGATCGATTGAACTGTCTATTCATTTCGCTAGGTTCACATTCAGTTGATTTTTTTCTTTCCGCCATACCGCACTCGATACTGAGAAAGGGAAGTGTATTGTTAAACATCTGTAGCTGGTGCTCCTTGTTGAACTGTTGGAGTTCTTGGATGCTTGGCACAAGCTCGCGTCCCAACGATTCGTCGTATTCGTCGGTATGCGTGAGTGAAAATGTGGTGTGTTGGAATGGCAGGCGGTCGTCACTGTCCTCATCATCCGACTCGTCCGATACAAGGAATTCATCTTCGGAAGATTCGTCTTCGTGTGAAAGCTCCTTGATGACGGTATAGGCTTCCAAGGACGCCTTACTGGGAAGTCGCTGTCGAATCCTTAGGCTTCCATCAGGCAAACGACGGCGCTGTGAGATGGGCACGGGTAGCTGCGATCCACCTGAAAACTTGACCTTTTCGTGGGGAGTTGTGTGTAGATTATGGGTAGGAATTGGAATTCTACCTCGGCCTGTGCGATAATTAAAATTGGAAGGTCCATTGTTGCTTACAGCAACAGTTCGAGAACGGGGTCGTGATGACTCACTGCTACTATTGCTTTCTTTTTGGAACCCATAACGATACGTTTTTGCAAACTCTTGGATTTTTGGTGTGAATGGTGAACCACGATAGGAGCTTGGTTTGGGAGAATTGGACGAACTTTCAAAAAACTGCGATTGTGAGTGTGAGTGAGAAGGCGTTGTCACCTTGCGCTGGGTTGTCTTGGAGCTTTCCATGAGCTTCTGATAGGGAGATACATGATGGCGTTGCTGGATACCCACAGGCGAGGGCGTGCTTTTGGATTTACCAACAACAGGGTCAGGTAAAAAGCCTGCAAGTCTCTTGTATGTGCTAGATGAAAGAATGGGGCTTGCTGGATGCTTTGTCAAATCGGTGCTACTACTATTATTGTGATTTTGATATGCAGTTGTAGTCGTGATGGTGGTTGTAGCAGTGCCGCCATAGGATCGTCGCTTTCGCTGAATTTGTTCGCTAGCACAACCGCTGACAGTGGTATTTTCCGTAGGATTGGTATTGTTATTGGTATTAATAATAATAGTATTATCAGCATCAGTAGTAGTAATAGGACCAGTTGCAGTAGCAGTAGACGATGATTCCTCCTTTTTCTTCTTGGGAGCATCCTTCATCAACTCTAGCGAGAGTCTTCTGGCAACACTAGGGTCAAGTGAATCACAGTCATCTTTGATATCATCAAAACTCTTGGCAATGGACTCGTTATCGGAGCTCTTCTTTTTCCTGGCTACTGAAGTAGTAGTGCTATTGTTGTTTGTATTAACAACAGTATGGATGGATGCACTCGCAGACCCCGCATTGTTATTACTACTACCCTTTTCCTGTAAAAACATTTCATCAAACCGATTCAGCTCTTCAAACCACGGCGACGTTGATGTAGGCGATTCTCCTAAACAAGGTTGTTCCTTCAAGGAGAGATCAATGTCTACTTCTGTCGACTCTATTTGCTGAGCTGAGAGTCCACTAGAAGAAGCAACAGACGATTCATCCAGTCCTACATCCAACAGGGGCAAATCAGCAGCCTCAATAGCACGTTTCCTTCTTACATTCAGGTTGGAGACAATGGGCTGTGGATTATTATAGAGACTTTCGGCAGGGAACATCTTTCGCAAGTGATTTGTAGTTAATCGCTTGAGCTCTCTCTCTGGACGGACAAACTTTCTGGCAAAGTCAATATATCTTAGATCCCAATTGACAACCAGACGCTGTAGTTCGGCCAGTACCTTGTTTAATTGAAGGGTGTCTGTAGGTGCACTTGTGGCATACTCTAATTGTAGTTTTTGCAACAGATTCTTCTTGTTTTTGAGTGCATCTTGCGACATTTCTTGCAAATACTCCTTGCACAACTCAACCATACTGGGCTGTACAATATCATAACCAAATCCTTTGTTACGTTCAATGATGGAGTCAAAGAACTTTGCAATCTTGGAGCGGGTAGATTCCAGAGCAGCCTCCTTCATTTCCATTTGCTTTTTGGTACTGAAGCGAAGATGCAAGGGAGGCGGATGCACCTCAACCACCTTGACCGTTTCATGCTTAAAGTTCAAGACAAAGTTTTTGACACGAAACTGAATGGTGTGTTCCCTGTAAAGACCATGAGGGCATTTTCCCTGTGCGTTTTCATCGTTGGGATCCAGCATGAACCCTTCAGACTGATAAAAGAGCAATTCCAGGAACTTACCAAACGAATATCTTTGTAAAAGCGATGGCATTTGTCTCCAGTCATGATCAATCTTGCACGTTTCGCAGCAGGTAGACATCAAAATGGGAATATTGTGTAGCAAATCATCTTTGCCCAAATCCAACTCTTCCTCATCATAGTAGCCCTCTGGATCGTCCTCCACACGTACCTTGATTTGCGCGTTTCCATGCGAGTAGGTCTTTTCATGGCTGATTAGATAACTGCCACACATTTTTGAATTACAAACAGTATAGGCCTCATTGATGGCATTCAATATGTATTGGCCGAGTGTGCAATCAAATGCGGGATTGTAATAGTTGTAAGGCTCCAGCACTACTTTTTCGCACGGAATGGTATGGTCATCCAAGGGATTGATGGTGCGATGCACAATAATATGCTGGTAATTGACGGGTGACAGTGTATGATGCGTCGCATTGATGTAGCGTTTAAATATATACCAAGACTGCAAGTGCTCATCATGATATTGCTTGTACTCCAAATCATTCTCCAGATGAACATCAAACGACTTGAGATAGGCGGGCATTTGCATGAGATCGGTTGGAATCATGGGAATACCTCCTCCTACACCGCCCAAGCCACGTTTTTCATTATTTACATCGATGGGGGCAACAAAGGCGCCATCTGTGAGTGTCTGGCCCGTGCTTGCGGTTCCCAATCGACTGCGAATGATGCCGACAAGGCTCTTTTGGGCATCTCTGAGTTTGAGCAAGACATGCGGAACAGGAATGGAGACACCTGGAGAGACGGATAGCACTGTGTTTTGGTAGTCGTTGATGATACGGTTAATAGCAGTCAGGCAAATATCATCGTCCTCGACAATGATGGGTTCCAATGGCAGCTGGTTTTTCTTTTTGGCAACGTCGATTGTATTGACCGTGATTTGCGATTCTGCCACGGAAAGAGCGGAAATGCTCTGAGCGTCGACAGGAGGAGCTTCTGCGATGGAGCCTTCTGCGACTGATGCGATGGCTGCCGCGTCCCCAATGTCTTGTATTGTGGTGTCCTTATCAAACGTGGGCTGTGTGTGAAGACGAAGATCCAAAAACTCTTTTCGCAGCTGCGCCTCCAAGTTGATATTATTGACAACATGCACCATGAAGTTCATAATGTACTTTATGACGTGCAGTGTTTCGATGGTTCCACCGCGTAGCACAATGGTTGCCCCTCGTTCTTTGGGACACTTTTGAAACATTAAAAAGGTTTTTCGCTGGTTGGGCAGCCATTTATGGAGCACGGTCAGTGTTTCAAACACGCCGCATTTGGACTGCGACAACGACTTTGTATTCCACAATTCATGCTTGTAATTGAAGACGGTTGCATCCGTGCAGCGCGCAATAGAATCCAGTTTTTGCTTTTTGATATTCGAGGCGACAATAATGCCGTGCTTGTTTAGCAGTTCAATGACGGTGCGGGGCACAGTCGAAGCAATCAGCACAATGGATGGCTTGAGCATGGCTATTTTCTCTACAAGATCATGCATGTGCGTCTTCTCCCACTCGAGCAGGCGCTCAAACTTGAGATACTCGTAGCGCACCGACTCGCCATCCAGCTCAAAGTTGAGAATAAGAATGCGAGGATTCTCAATGCGGCGCACCATGTTTTTATGGACGACACTCTTTGTCATGACGACACCGTTCACCAAAAAGCTGTCTTGTGGCTTTCCGCCGGGTATCTTTTTTACCTTTACATAAAAGTTCATATTGAAGGGATCGCGAATGTGCAAGTGTGGGTGGACCTGGTCTGCGACCTTGAGGAGCAGACTGATCATGATGGCCTCCCACAGCTCGGGCTCGCCGACAATGTCCTTTTCCTCCTGGAGCAGGTGGCGGAGGATCTGCTTGAGCAACACAATGAATGACTCGTCCCAGTGGGCGTGGTGGTGATAGTGATGATGATGATGATCAGGGTCAGGTGCACACGCATTCACCAGGACAGTGGACGTCGAGTTGGATGGCTGCAAATTGGGCGCATCTGACTCGGTGGTTGCCATGGTCACGGTGTTACGCATCAAGCTCTTTGTTCGAACCCGTATGTGCTTCATCGTGCCTGTGCTGATGCTGCCTCCGTTGGCGTTTCCATCCGTGAGGCTGAGCCGCCTGCGAATCCCGCTGGAGGATGGCCGCATGAGCCGCGACGTCTTGGTGCTTGTGCTCGTACTCTGGCTTGCAAGCAGCGTTGTCGGGTCATTGAGATACTCGTCCAATAAGGGCGAAGAAAAGACACCTGACAGAGGCCTCTCGCCATTATTATTAGTGTTATTATTAGTGGTGTTGGTGCCACCCATAAAATTGAGTAGATTGCGCGGATTCTTATCCCAGCGCCTGGAGTCGTCGTCCTCTCCTTCATAATACTCGTTTGTCATGGGAGGCGTGCCCTCGTTGTTTGCGGCAATGAACGAGTTGCGTCGAAACGGCATGGGCGAGTTGATTTGCTGCTGTCTGTTCTCCAAAATGGCAAGGCTGGTGTCGATCCCAAGTGAGTTCATGGTGCTTGTGCGTGATCTGGGCGTCGGTCTTAGAAATGTGCTTGTCAGTAGCTTCTTGATGCCCACCTCGCCCTCGTTGCTGATCATCGGAGGCGTTTGATACGATGAAGTCGACTGCGAGAAGTGCAGATCAATGCTAGGTCTTTGGATCTCGACGCTGTTTGTTGCACGCACGCCGCCTTCCTCCTCATCGTCGCTGTCATCGTGGTTTGGAAAGTTGGTTGGTGGCGGAAGGATGGAATTCAGATCTACGGACGAGTAGCCGTTGATGGAGATCACATCATCCGCCTCCTTGTACTTCACATAGCAGTCTTGGCACACCCGCAGTGTCTGCCCTGAATGGTGGATCGAGTTGTATAAACATCTGGCACAAAATATTCGCCCTAAACAAGTAAACATCATGTTATTTCATGCAAGTTCCCTCTCTCGTGTATAAATATTTTACCACAAGCTCTGCAGTGGTGCTTGCGCCTGAAAAAGTTGAAGGGTGTATTGCACGAGACGCATTCTCGACATTGCTCATCGGGCATCCAGAATTCTTTGTTGCTTTCGGACTCACCACGTAAGCGATTGAGAATTTTTGAAAGTGAATTTGTGTTTGAGACTGAAAATGTGGTCATGACGGACTGGGTATCGCTATCGCACGACGACGTTTTTTGTAAGGGAATGGTATCTACAACGAGCTCTTCGTCGTTTTGCGGCGGCACTGGTGTCGTGCTTTGGGGTATTGTGTCACCCGACTCCAGGTGCTCTTCTTCATCCTGCGGCTCGACCATCAGCTCATGCATGGAATCGCTGTCATTGGAGACAACAAGCGTTATTGTTCGGTTGCTGCTGTTGAGCGACTGAGGGCCTGAAACGGCCGTCTTGAACTTGGACAAGAACTTTGATATTATGCCCTCGCCATCCCCTTCCGCAATCATGTTGAACGAAGTTAGTAAAGCTGGATCTTCATGTTCTTTTTCCATCACCAACTCGCTTATTAAGAAAATAGACAGAGCAAAAGAAAAAAGAAAAAAGAAAAATATTTCATTTTCATCTTGCGAATGGCTGTTGTCACACCATCCCAAATCACCTGAAATAAACAGACAAGAATGCAAAAAAGAGAGGCGCTCTTTCAATCTTATTGTTCCTGACTTTATTCTTTGGTGAAAACGAAACAAGAGGGTTGACTCACTGCTTTGATTGCCTGTGAATAAGCATTCATCTTGTTGTAATGAATAGTAGCTAATAACGATAAAAAAATGTTGTCAGTTTTTATTATTTCTATTATTTCCATTCTTATATTTTAGAGAAAAGTAGCAGCATGACCGAGATCCCGAGGGCAAAAAAACTGAGTGTAAAATTCCGCTTCCAGTCTCATCATTTCACTGTCAAGAAACAGACAGCTTCCCCCTTTTTATTTATTTTATTTTTCTATATTCTCATTATCAAGGCTAGCTTCATGACACTAAAACATATTTATTGAAACTAACAAGAACAAGATATCGCATCAAGTCAAACATAATTAGATTCCAGGCATGGCAAGGGGATTTCTTGAGTACCATAGAATACATTGAAAACCACCAAACATCAAGTTATTAAGCACATCATTTTACATGTGACCTGTAAATTGACTCAGCCAATCATATCCATGTACTCAACATAATAAATGCAACCCATTCTCGATAAAAAGCATAAAAACATTATGGACAATTTTCCTATCCAAGTATGAAATGGCATATTCATCCAACTTGACTTCCAGCAAAGGGTTGTTTGTACTCATGTGTGTCGTAACTGGTGGCGTTTGTTGAACAGTTTTAGCTTGATCAATACTGTTGAAATAAGAAGAAACAAACAAGTGGTTGACAGGTTTATGGACATGATTGAGCGTTCACCTCATCTTGGTACCCAAGTGGAGGGGCTCAACATTTCAAATCATGTATAATGCGATTACGATAATCGTTTCCTACATAAAAGGGTCAGAAGACTCCAACAGAAGAACTGTATACTGTTGATTCTGATTTGTTCACAGCATATGGGTCTCGTGTCTGCAATAGAACAGGAAACAAGCATGTACATATATAAAGAATAAACCCAACGTGATTAAACTCACATTTAATTGTTATTTTCACTGTATTTCATTTATTTATTTATTTATAAAGTAATCTTGTTTTTATAATATATCTGTATCAAAATTTATGTTGATTGTCAATTCAAGAGAATTGGATACTGAATGAACCAGAGAGTTTAGTGGAGAATCCAGAGACAGTGACAGTATTCTTTCCGGATTTTTCGAGCTTGTAGCTCTTGTTACCAATCTTGGCAGATTTAAGCTTGGTAGCATGCTCACCCAAAATGGTGATCTTACTCAAGTTTTCGGCGTCTTTATAATCAAATTTACCAGAGGCGGAAAGCTTGTTGTGCTTGAAAGTAAAGTCAATGTTGGAAGACTTCTTGACTTCTAAAGATTCACCGTCATCAATATAAAGTCTACCTTCGGCCTGGCTGAATTTATCAAGAGCAATAACAAGATTATAATCGGTAGCATAGGTCTCATCTACAGTGTATTTAGCAGTCTTTGTAGGGATAATGGCACCACCGCGAATGTGGATAGGGATGTGAGTCAAAGGAGCGTCAAGCTTAACAGTATCTTTCTTGTGCTTGTTTGAAGAACCAGTAGTGATTTCGTGGTCATACCAGGAATACCAGATACCAGCAGGGAATTGGGCATCAACGGAAGTGGCGCCTTCATCAACAACAGGAGAAATCAAAATATCAGAACCAATGAGGAACTGGACATCGTTATCAACAAAAGATTGATAATCAGGGTATTCGAAAATGAGAGGACGCCATACACCAGTACCAACTCTGTTGGATTCCTCAAAGAGGGTATAGAAATAGGGAAGCATTTCATAACGGGCACCAAGGGCAATACGGCTTGCTTCAGCGGTGCTGTTCCAAACATAGGGTTCCTGACCGGCAGAACCAATGACGTTGTGGTTTCTAGCAAAAGGATAGAAAGCACCAAGCTCCATCCATCTGGTACACATTTCTTCAGTAGCAACACCATTGAAACCGCAGACATCAGCACCAGAGTAAGTGATGCCAAACATTTGCATGCTCAAAATATTGGAAATGGAGATTTTGAGATAACGCCAAGTAGAAGTATTATCACCTGTCCAGTGACCTTTTTTTCATAAATGAGAATGAGTAAAAAGTGATAATATGTATGTTTATAACAATACTTACCAGAATGTTTACCACTGCCTACAAAGTTGGAACGGGTTAGGAGGAAAGGTCTTTTACCAGGATTTTGTTTTTC
>VCJM01000855.1:42657-55556 GCA_024139495.1 Backusella sp. ASU-2019c | reverse complement strand
TAAAAAAAAAAAAAAAAAAGACTTACAGTTGTACGTCTGAATGGAGCAGTGACTTCTCCAAATCCGTAAATATTGGCATCCTTTGGAACCTTGGTAGAAATTTCAAGATATTGATCTTCAAAAACCAGAGGTAGATTGGAACTATCGAATACAGCAGCACGATCCGATTTACGAATAACCTTAAAGCTAAAGGGCTTGGCGGTGTATTGGAAGTCGTAGCTTGTGTGCTTGGCAGCAGATTTGACTACAGGACGCTCAAAGCCCAAGGGAGAATTAGGGACTTGGAACTGTTTCTTTGCCTTGTCGGAAATCTAAATTGAATTGCATAAGTAATAAATTTAAAATGATAAATTAAGTAAATTACCTTGACATGAAGTCTCTCATCAGTTTCATAATCAACATCAACTAGCAGGTCACTTGAAGTTTTACCAAATGTATCAATGCCCCTCTTCGTCTTAGCATTCAGTGTAAGAGGGAATTGGAGACCAGTGTGGGTTTTTTCGACATGACCCTGAATCTTATAACCAGGTGCCGAAGTGCTTAAATCTAGAATATTAAGAAAATGTTAGAAATTAACGTATATTTGGCACCATTATTTATTTACCATAGGCAGTGGGTGCTTCAGCAAACACATTTGCCGAAAAAGAGATGGCAATAGCAACAAAAATATGAGAAAGAGCAACCATTCAGCTAGAAAACTATTCTATATTTATAAAAGAGTGAACAAAATAAAATGATGAATAGTAAAAATTAAACCAAACTCTAGCTTTTTATATCTAATTTCTTTTAACTTTAAAATCAAGTAGTACCTTTGACTTGGTTCTACAGGAAAAAATTGATTTCATTTTGTTGCAACAAATTGTATCCATCATTTCTGATCCATTCCAGAAAAAGAAAATGAAAAAAGTCCCGCATAATACCATGTCTTTTTTTTTATATTCCTAAAAAAAGCTGGTTAGAAAAGTTGTTGGATCCTTTTTTCTTTCTTTTATGCCTGTTTAGATCAAGTTGTCTTACTTTAATATTATTCCGTCCTATTCCGTAATCAATCCTTTCGCTTGTTGTTAACATTGATTTTATGCCAATTGTAATTTCTATTGGTATTAGCATAGATGAAAGGCATTACAGTCAATTTTTAAATTTTATTCAAGTCGATACATTCACCTGAAGAGTAATATTAGACTGTTCAATATTATTTTCTTCTTGTACTTTGCTGGCCATTGCAAATACCCACAGTCAAGATTTTCCGTCATAAACTTTGAAGATCTTTCCTCGGGTGCATCGTAAACTATATATTTTGGTACAATGTCAAATCAGAACAAACAAAGCAGAAAGTGGGGAGGGATCCCAAAAAACCTATTTATTACCATTCAAGGTATGGTCTGGGAATACCACTCGTTCTTTTATAATTATTGGTAAATAACAATAATTGAGCTTTATTGTTCTTTTGTTATACGTGTAAGTGCTGTAGTAGTTGTATAGAACAACTTTTTAGCTTGCCATTGAGCTTTCGCTAATCATCAAGTTATATTTATTTGAGTAGTATTTATTGTAGAGATTGTTTATTATCTATGCTTTCATTTGGTGGGACTGTAAGCATATTCTCTCACTGGACGGGCCGGGAGAAATCGAAGCCCAGTATTTTTACCTGGTATTCGATAACGAACGATTTTTTTACCACAAGCAAAACCATAAAAAAGGTTTTGGCAATGTTATTGGATTTCACAGATATTATTTTGTGGAACGCGAATTAATATTTACCCTATGACTGTATTCACTTTGTCATATTTTTAATTGAACACATATTGTTGGGCCATGCTGAATCTTTTTTTGTGTTCATTTCAACTTCCCTGTTGTCACACTTGATAATATCAATGTATGACATTAATAGGAGAAGAAGAGGATGTCGAGAGAAATGAAACGAGAACCAGCATTATAGGTGATACACTTTCTTGTGATGTCCAAATGAGCCGGCCTTTCAATGAAGCAGGTATCTCAACTACATTTATTGGGCATAAACCCATTCCTATCAGCTGCTTTTTCAGTACACAGAAGAAGGCGATCCTTTATATCAAAAACGTGGCCTAAGGGTAAATAACGGTTTTTCGGTGTGAATACATTTATAATCTTCAAAAAGAAGGGGTACAGAATCTCGCTCGTTCAAGCATGAGACTGAATTATTAACAATCCGAGTATTCCAGTCTAATTCTTTTGATAAAAAGCATCCCTCTAACCGTTTTTTAACTAGTTTCTATGGTGAATGTGATGCTGTATTCATCATAAATTATAACCAGTTGCATATCTTGGCGAAGTTGAAGGTAGTATATTGAAGTACTTGATATCCATTTAGACATGTTCATAATATAAGTTATAACACAAGAAAAACATGGTTTTGATTTCATATACATTCTTTATTTCTGTTGCATTATTAAATATAAGATAATAATAATAATATAAAAAAAACAATTCATTTATTTTTGTTTTTTGATCCATGAGCTTTTCATTTGATCGGATCTGGTGTATCTCTTTTTTGTATTTGGGGGTGGTGAGTTTGATGAGTTTCTTCTAATTTTGACATAGCTCTCCATCATTGTGGCTGTCTCGTTGATGATTGTCTATCGTTACAGAGATAAAAGATTAAGTTATTTAGATATATAAGTAACAGCTAACAAAGAAGGAAAAAAAAAACACTAACCTTCATTTCGTTAAAAGCCCGCAAGATATGTCTCATTTTTGCAATATCATCCATTACCACCGGGATGTCAAAATGGTCTAATTCAATAAATCGATATATTCCACTGTGCTTTAAATCCATTTTGTAGGTTGTGCATGGCGCTCCTAATAAGATATGGGTTTTTTTGAGAAACAAATGAAGCTTTTCACAACTTACCATCCACCCACAAGCCGCATACTACTGGAGAGGGGAACCAGGCATCAATAATATGGTCGATCACTTTTTTAATTCATACGCAAGAGGAGAACCGGGAGGCTTGATTTCAACGACAAATATGTCGAACTTTGTTTAAAGTCTGGGTACATCTTTGTTGTAAGTGATGTTGCTGATGCTGCTGCTGATGGTGTTGTTGCAGCAGTATATACTTCTAATTGGGCGTTTGCCCTACTCAATAAAATGAAACCATTGAGTATACTAGTATCACCTTTTTTGTATTATAATTTACCATTTACACCCATAGGTTTCTCCATGGAAGATGTTGTCGATCCAAGGTGTGAGGTATTGGTAGATGAACGCGTCTTGTCCAAACCTTTTGTTTATTATCTTTTGATTGCTTCTGTTTTGATGCGAAATCTTCTTGCACAGGTCTATTGAGATATTTGCTGCTGTGATTAATACGTCATTCTCGCTTTCAGCTTGGCCAGCATCAATGAGTATTCTTCCGAATGCAATAGCAATTTCCTTTTTGTTATTGGTACAATATGCCTTGTATAAAAGGAGAAAATAAGTATATATATCCTTCGTAAATAAATGTCATGTTCAAACTTACATTTGTGACCTGGTTGACATAGCCAACGATGGCGTGAGGGATGCAGATTATCATGGCCTCTGTATTGTGCATGTCTGCATATTCCGTTTCGATGATACTGTTTTCAAGATCCCATATGCAAGAATCGTTCTTATCTTTTGGAAAAAGGAACATGTGGCTCAGTGACCTATGTGCCAGAAAGGTAAGAATTTACTCTGGCAATTGCATTTGTATAAGTCTTACAAAAACCGACTTGGGGAAAGTTCTCGATCATCTTCAAAATTGTTCAAATGGATAGATTGTTTTCTATATTCAAACAAGTAGGTTGAAATGTTGAAGTCTTTATTCAATCACTATGATTTTGGTTATCGGTAAATGCTCTACATTTTTCACGACGAACGGTATTAGAGTGAATTAATTCAGAAAATAAAGTATCCAACATAAGCTTGATGGTTCTCATCTTTTGCAAAGAGTAAACTTGTTCAAAGACATGTCTATAGTCCAAGGCCCTGTGCTCCTTTGCTTTTTTTTTTGAAGAAAGGAGATAATACCGGTTGATTTCCATTTTAATTGTTGTCACATATAAAAGCTCACAGGACCATGGAAAGTGTTCTATTGAACGTAATAACAACAAGTAAGTATAAATATCGGTATATATTTTCAAAGCTATCTATCTTACCATAATTTGAGCAATCTGTTCCCATTTGGACTTGAAGTAGAGAAGTACGTTTTTTGTAAATCATTTTAAGGAGAGGGAAAGAAAGAAAGAGAGAAAAAAAGATAAACAAGCTTCCTTTTATTGTACTTGAATAATAAATCATGTTTTTATTATTCTGATAAACGAAGGGAAAATAATTCATGTTGCATAAAACAATCAAACCATCATTCTTCTCCTTATTAGTATGAAATAAACCTGATCTATTTATATACAACAACACTTACGCCATTCCTGGATGCGAATCTCAGGACATGACGAGACAGCTGTCAATCGATGATTTTGAAAAGACTCTCTAACCGTACTGGAAAGTAATCCAGCCAGCTGTATCCAAGTATGTTGCTTGCTACAATGACGCACAAAGTTTCTACCAGAGCGGGGTCTCTGCTGCGAAACTATTCAGTTCCATTACCTGGATTATATTTAAAATCACGTAGCTAACAGTGTCAGTAGTAACTTATAAATGCGAATAGGGATTATCTCTCAAATTTATAAGAAATTTACTCTTATGCATTGCTTTGATATTCTTGGTCAAGCCCCAAAATTGACGTACTTTAATAATTGGAAAAAATTTATTATTACTGATAGTAATACCAAACGTAAAGGCAATATAATACAATAATGTTTAAATTAAACTGCTCAAGAGTATTCCGAGCATGTTGTCGTTCTATGTTGTTTAAAAGCGAAAATAACTGCATTCAGCCTGTTTTAATCTACATAATTAGAGGCTCATCACTATTTGATAGTCGATTTAAATGAAGATAGGCATCTGTTCCGTATCCTTCCATTGAAATAAGTTTCAGGTCACCTCCAAAATATCGAGCATACTATAAATATTTACAAAATATTAGATAAAACACCATTGAATTGTAAACATATCATACCAATCTCGAAATAGGTAAACCATAACCAAAACCAGCCATTGGAGCCTTAAATTCAGACTTATTAAATTCAGGTTCCAATTCTTGTGCTTGAGCAGTTGTATACTATAGATAGAATGGCGTTTAATAGGGGCTAACAAGGTGTATATTTCCATACCATATATGTCCATATCATTGGGATGCCTGATCTGGGTAGTCCTCCACCTTCATCCGATATTTTGATTGTTATGTCCTAATCCATCGTGTTGTGTTAATAAAATAATATATAGTATATAGTATACAGTATATATGCTGCTTACTTCTTTTCCATGTGCAATTATAAGCTTAATTGGTGGATATTCATCTTCGTAGTCTACGCCAAATCGTTCCACTATAGCACGAAGCGAGTTCTTCAACAGTTCAAAAACCATATGATTCAAATGAGAAGGTACATACATAAACTCAATATCGAAAGGACAAAACATTTGTACTTCAGGTGCCTTGAATAGGCCATAATTATCCTCACATATAAACCGAGCATTGGCTATAGCATCTTGTGCAATTTCCTTTATATTTGTCTTTGTACAAATGACACCGACATAATTCTTCATAAATGGGCCTCTATAAAGGGCAGAATGCTGGCCAATAAGAATACGGATGCCTATTCTAGACATGTAAAACCTATCCAGAAACTGCTGTAAATCCGAATCAATCATGCTCGCCATATTGCTTTGTTTATACTCCATCACACCCTGTGCTAATAGTTTCCCCATACATATTTTAATATATTGTATTTTCAATATAATAGACATCCACTTACCCATTGTTGTAACCACTGGATCGTGTCTTTGCTTAATACCTTCTATTGTCTTTACAAAGCTATCTGTATATGTCAATATAGCGGGCGAACAATCGATGTTTTCTAAATTATTATAGTATTTGTGGCTTAAATTTGCAGCTACATTATAACTGCTTGCAGGATTAAGTTGCGGTATGGCAAGATTGGGTATGATTGGTGTAGGGCTTTCCGGGGTTCCTTTTGCTGCATTTCTAAACGATGTTTTCATCTCACTGCTTAGTTCTGGTGGAGGAAGATCAATTAAATCCTAAGCAATTAAATGATATTTATATTACATTACATTATAGTATTGATATTTATCTTGAAATAGGAAGCCTTACCTCAAAGGACTGTGCGTACCAGTTTTTAACTTTAATGATCGAAGGCATATCGGCTAAACCAGACGGTAATTCATCGAGTTCTTTCACTCTATGTGCCAGTCGAATAGGTAGCTCCTCTTTATTTAGTTTTATTGTTAGTTTCATTATTGCTAACTTTACAGACTTCCTTACCATGCAAGAACTGACTTGCTTTAAAGAATATTGCTGCTCCCGGCTTTTGTCCTTTTGCATATTTTATTAAATAACCAACCCCATAAAGTCTCGAGCTTTCTATTACCAAACATCACCATTTGTCGAAGGGACACGGCTGTTTGAGGGAAACGCGCGAAATGCTTTATTTTTTCATACAATTGAGGTTTAATCTTGTACATTTTTATTAGAAAAAAAAAAATAAAAAGAAGGAAATATTCGCATATTACAAAAAAAGAAAAAAATAATGGAAAAAATAAATTAATGCCAAAAAAATGAAACCAAGCCAATAAAAAATTACCATTATCGAAAACGGGCAAGTCCAGCAAATTGAAACATTCAATATCCAAAGAGATTCTTCTTCTTTACTCAAGCAAAATACAATAATATAATAAAAAACAAAAATGCTACCATAGTAATAATAAAATAGATAAAGGGGCTGCACGTGTTGTTATGGAAACAGTCCTTTATTATATAATAAATATATCATCATCTAGCTTAATTCATCAACGTGCAATTGGCCCGTTCTCATACCTTGAAACACTGGTTAGCCTTTTCTTTTCTTTTTTTAAATACTCATTCATTTATGCTACTTACTTTCGCTTAGTGAATGAGCTGGCTCTAAAGGCGCACTGCTACCCTTCTTCTTCTTCTTTTTCTGCTTGTGAATAACAGCTACCGGTACCGGAGATTTATGCACTAAATAAGTGGATACAGATCCCATAATTAATCTATTCCAAGTTTCCATCAGTAAATAGTTGCAATGCGTCAACACTTTACATCTTACGATTTAACAGAGCCCCTTCCACGGCTACCACAAATCACCATAGTGAAGTTGCTTTCACGTATCTAAAATAAGTAAACTAGATATAAGTTTCATAGATCGAATGGGCAATTAAGAAACAAAAAAAAGGCATTTACCAGAAATTTCAATGCATCCTTCACTCGTCCTACGTTGACATGTGTTACGAGTTTTACATTAAATAGCATCATTTGACCCAGGATTTTCTTGGCCTCCTCTACAAGTGCGTTTGACGTTGCTTCCAACTAATATTTACAAGCTTAGTTTATCAAAGTGATGATGAGATACAGTGACTGATACTAACCTCGCTTTTTTGATCCAACCCGGTTGCTTTAACAGCTTCTGCATTATCTTCCCGATTAATCACGGTGGATACGTGAAGTTCGTCACCATCACGCATCATTGTACCCATAGTCCATTCCAAGGCGTATAAACTCTCTTTACTAAAATCACATGCCACCAAGTATAATTTAGGCTTACGTTTAGTTTGAAACGCTTTCGGTAGTATGCCAGATTTTCCCGCGCCATAATATTGAACAACAACACGACGATCAACATCTTCAATAACAACCGGATTAGAAGAGAAAATCAATAAATTTCTGTGCACAGTCTCGTTTTGTTTATGAATGGTGTCTGATCGGGAGGGAGGTGCTACAACTTGTTCATATGGTATGTATCGATTGCTCTCTGTTGTACGTAACAAATCTGGATCCTCTGCACCCAGCAAATCATCCTCTGTTTTTGCTTTTGAAACTGTATTCTCGTATTCCTTTTCCTCATCGCTTTGCTTGTTCAATAATGAGGTCATCTCGCGAGATAAATAGGCCATCATGTCCATCCCACCCATATCTTGTGGATCCTCTTCTTTTCCTTCGTTTTGGTTGTCTTTCATGATTGTCTTCAACTTATTTTGACCTGTAGCCAAGTCGTCGTCATCGTCATCGTCTTCATCGCTATCCGTCGATGAACCTTCGGCTGAACTATCACCTTGCTGTTCATGACTATTTTCTTCATCATCATGGTTGATCTCTTCAAGCTCCTTTGATAACCACGCACGTCTGACAGGCTCTTCGGTTGTTAGTGGTATACTAGCCGGTTCTGATGGCACTGATAGATTATCACTTTTGTTATCCCCACTCATTTCAATTTTCGAAGAGTAAAACAACAAGAAAGAGAGAAAGAGATAAAAAAGATGATGAAAGTGGAACTTGAGGAAAATATATACACCAAAGACTGAAACATTCAAAAAATAATGCCGCACCCATGTCTTTAACTAATTAGATGAAACACAAATGTAGAGAAGGAATTTCCCTTTGACGTCCTTACACTATCTGTTCTCTTTTTGTTCATTATAGCACATTAACACATACATATATATTTACTTCAAATAATGATCTATTTTACTATTCTCTATCATTAAGCTCATAAATAACAATAAAAAAAGCTAAATATAACCATAAAAAATGGGCGGATGAAAATGATGCATTTTATAAATAGCTAATATAATATTAATATAATAAATAGTTGTGTGTCCAAAGGGAATATGATCAATAGGGGTAATATGTGTGTGTGTGGGGGTGTGGGGTGTGCCGAAAAATCACTCTTCGTCTTCGAAGGTGTCCTTTCAAACCGGCTGCTTTAAAAGATTTTCGGCGGTGGGCTGTTTGTTGTAGATTCTTCTCATGCTTGTTTTACGCTTCTGACTTGCGTTGGAGACCTGTGTGATAGTCATGCAGTTCTCCTATATAATGTTACTACCAGTACAAAACTCAACTCTTTTTAAACTTGATTACAAACCTTGAATGCGCTTAATCGATCCAGCAATCTGCTGATCTCACCATCTTTGATATCATTGATATTGGAAGGAATATCGATACCCTTTACTTTTTCAACGGCGGTCCATTTTGCATCGATGAATCTTAGCACATAAACGTCAGCCTCAAGGGCTTCACAGAGGACAAAGGGGATGGCCAAACGCTGAGCATCTTCGAGGTTGAGCTGATTGTTCTTGATGCGTTGCTTTAGATGTAGCCATGTTGACATTACTGCTCTCATTTTATCCGTGTAGTATTTCGATGGTAGTGGCTTCTTTGCATTGCAGCCACAAATAAAAGAACTGGGCCATGAAGTGTGATGGTTTACTGTTGATGATAAAAACAATAAAAGTAAGTATAAGTGTCAGTATGTACTTTAAAAGGTATCTATCTTACCATAGTTTGAGCTATCTGTTCCAATCTTGGCTGAGGGTAGAGAAGTGTGTTTTTTTGTAAATCATAGTGAAGAGAGTGAGTGAAAGAAAGAGAGAGAGAAAAAGATAAACAAGCTTCCTTTTATAACCCGTAAACAATAAATCATGTATTCATTATTCTAAGAAAATAAAGTCACACTGCATAAAACAATCAAAGCATCGTTCTTCTCCTTATTCGTACGAGATAAGCTTAATCTATTTATATATAAGGGTGTGTTCATTCTCTATATCAATCAATGGCGTCGTATTACACTCATGCATGAATGAAATTGACAACATTCACTCGTATTAATTGAAGTGCAAGCAAGTATATAACATTTATAAAACAAGTGATATAAAACCACAATTTTTTTTAAAGAAATTTGGGCTTAGTGTATGTAACGATATCCCAAATTTAAATTAAAAAAAAAAACAGCATCAACGTTACCATTTGGCTATACACAAAGTGTCAAAACAAGATTCTCTAAAGACCAGAGGATTACATTTGGTCCTTTAACGAGACTCTAACACTAATATGTGAAGCAACACGTACTATTTATGGGCATTTTATGGCGATGTAGCGATAGCTTGGGATTCCTCAATCTATTTAGTACAATATAGTCGGACAATTAGATTATTTGAAAGAAAAAGAGCATCTTACTCTTGCAATAATATTAGCATTAATATTTTTATAATGATAAGGTGATAAAAGTACTTTTAAGCTTCTGTTTTGATCACGAGGATAAATAGAAAGCGGAAGTTGATTTTTTTATTTTATTTTTATTCACCAGGCTTTTTCTTTCCCTCTCTCTTTCATAATTATATTCTTCAATAAAATGAACCAGCCGAAAAGTATATTAAAACACAGAGCATACGACACTGCATCCACATCGCCCGTTCTTACGACCACAGCTTCTTCTTGGTTCTCGAAAATCCAGTCGAAATTCACCAATCAAATTATCAAAGACGATGAAACAAGTAAAAATACGAGTGTCCAGCTATCCAGGAACAGTCTAAAGCGGGTCTCCTTCTCTGTTAATCACTTGACAACAGAGCATTCCTTTTGTTGCGATGAATCTCCGAGAGATGAGACGAGTCAAAGACAAACAAAACAACAAGCACACATAGCACTTACAGATCTACCTGATTACTACGAGCATGCTTGTATTCAACAGGAACAAGGTGTTATTGAGAGGTTTAGAGGCTCATTAAGAGCAAGCCGGTAAATATACATATAAACGTATGTATCCAGTTACTTACCCATTATATTAGATCATCGCAGCTTCAAACAATAGATTTATCCAACCAAGAGATTGATTCTCGAGCAAGTGGACCAATATCAGACGTTTTAATGTTAAGCTTTGGGTTGAATCGACTACATTTAGTAAACTGTAGATTGAACGATGAGGTAATTTATTTCATGCAGCGTATCACATGTTCTGTTACATTTAAACTAAAAAAGCAGCAACAAAGGCCATTAGATTAATACTCTGTAGTTTGCTAACAAGCAACACAGTCTCGCACCTAAGTCTTGCTGATAACCATTTCGAAGTAAAAGGCTATAAATACATTGCCACTTTTATAAAAGAGGCAAGTTATTTATTTATAAGGAGTAATAACAATAACAATGCATTTTTCTCACCCTTTCATTTTTAGTCAATGATTATAAAGTCGCTTGACTTGTCACGCTGTGAAATTGAAAATACGAGTATGCAATACTTGAGCCAAGGAGTCAAGCAGGCCCGCTCATTGGAGAGACTGTTAATGGACGATTGTATTATTCGACATCCCGATACTTTGGTTATATTGTCACAGGGTATCCATCTGTCCTCTTCAATCATTAGATTGTCTTTAAGAAATGCCTTGGTTGCACAATGCTCTGTCCCTTGGATGGTTGCTATGGTCGATTATCACATCACAAACTATTTGGAGAATCTCGACCTATCTGGAAACAATCTTCAATGGGTTACAGAGCCCCTAGCAAACGTACTAAGCGAAAACACTCGCTTGGTCTCATTAAACCTATCTTCATGTCAGATCACATGGGAAGGCTTAATGTCATTATCGGATGCACTGGTAAGTTGGAAATGTGGTGGTTTTATCGTTATTAAATATATATCTATATTTATATAGATGGTGAATAAACGTATAGAAAACTTGGATTTATCTTCTAATCCTTTATGCCATGAAAATGAGCAAGGGGTAAATACATACATATTCTCTTTCTATTCTTTTAATCATAACTCGGTTAAAAATGTAGATTTTGGCATTGAAAAGTGCCCTTTCACGGAATAGAACATTGCAGAGTCTGAATCTATCCAACACACATCTTGATTCAGAGGCAGCCATTACATTGGCTGAAGCACTACCTGAAAACACATCATTAACTCGCCTGGATTTATCAAAAAATCCAAATATCCAGATGGCTGGCATTTTGGCACTTTCCGTTTCTATCAAAATGACCCAAAGTCTCACCTTTCTCGATATTAATATACCAGTGAGTGTCTCATTTATTGTGGGCAAATGATTTGTACTTATTGTATTACTCTAGCCCGGCGATGAGGAATTGGCTAATTTACAGAATGACATTGTTGCTGTCTGTACGACAAACATGCTTCAAAAAGTGGAGGCACAGCAAAAAAACAAAGATATCACAAACCAACAGCAAAAAGAATCCAAAGCCGAGAATAGTAACAATGCACCAGAAATACTTTCGCCTTCTTCATCATTGTCTTCTTCCTCGACATCAACGTCAAACACAATCGAGAACAAAGAGATACACGTACCATCAAAGGACGAGTTTGTTATTGCCACTGAAAAAATAAACACAATCATATCCCCGTTAAATTTGGAGCATTCGCCACCAAATAACGCTATTTCGACTACTACTGCTACTAATAGTATAGAAGTATCCATATAAATAAATAAACCAATACAAAGGAAAACAAGTCATGTAATTAGGAAAGGAAAAGTTAGTTTAAAGGAAGGTCATGGTGGTATTTATGTATGTATATGAAGGAATGAAGACAAGTGTTAAAACAATGCATCATAGATGTCGTTAGAGGTCAGATTCCCCTCTACTCCAGGTAGAGTTGATACAATAGCAATCCACAAAACACAGATATTAAATTTCATTTTTCTTTCAAGACTATTCCATTATCATTGGATCAATTAAAAAATAAATTCTATTACATCTCAATCAGATTTCCTTGCTTTCGAGTGCGATTGTATTTTATTATTTCACTTGAATATAGATGTTGTTCATTTTCGTACTCTATGCATATATTCAGTAATAATGAGGTAAAACGTGGCAGGGTAATTATATGAGTTGTCAGATAATCTGTACCATTAGTAAACAAAGCATAAATACTTTACTGTTTTCTTTTTTTAAAGGAATCAATTTACAGAAAAAGAAAACAAAGAAAAGTGTACCACTTGTCAATTA
>VCJM01000848.1:25238-44082 GCA_024139495.1 Backusella sp. ASU-2019c | reverse complement strand
TTTTTTTTTTTTTTTTTTTTTTTTTTTTTTTAAAAAAAGGGTGAATATAAATACAAGTTCGGGACTGATCCAAGATGACGAATTTTGCCATTTTGGGAAATTTAAATTCTTTTTCCTTCCCTTTCTCATTCCTTTCTTTTTTCCTCTATCTATCTATTTATTTAAAGACCAGTTTGCCCATTACTATGGATGAACCACCAATAGAGATAAAAAGCGACTGGTTACCCTTAACCTTTGTGTCTATTCTGCTTATTGTTGTTGTTATATTCACTCTATCGAGATACGGCAACATAAGAACTCAGCCTTGGTATGTTTCTACCGTTTGCATCATTGGATGGTTCTTTCCATTTTGGATCATTCTACTTTTGCCTCTTGATCTCGCTTCTGTAAATTAACAAACTTGGGAAATGTCGGTTCATTCTTATTGATGACCTTTTTCTTTTATAGACAAAGTATGATGGAGTAAAAGGACGAGTGCCCTTTGCTTATGTTTCACAGTCCTTCTTGTTTGTTGCATGGCGTGTCATTTACTGGACATCGTTCTGTTTAACTTGGTAATCATGGAACTTATAAATAGAATATCTTTGAACCGAGAGCTCTTATCAGGTTTTACTATATTTGTACATAGGATGATGATACCGATGATGCAGGCTTATGTCAACACAGGTGACTTTACTATAGCAAAACGAATCAAATCTGCTTTTCATGTGAATGTGCGGTTTTATTCTATTTATGTTGTGGTTGGTATTGTTGGATTGGTTTACTTGATATTTGCGAACGGATATACAAAGAGGTAGATGTATATATATTTATATATATATATATGTGTGTGTGTATAGCATGGTTGATATACTGAAAAAGGGAATTATTGTCTCTGTACATAATAGAGAGATCATTCAAGGTTATGTCATGGCAGCAGCTAATAGCTGGGGATTACTATTAGTGATTATATTTATGGGCTATGGTTTGGTGTCTGTGCCTAGAAATTTATGGTATTCCGGTAATTATGTACGCCATTTACATCAGCTTTATGCAAATGCATCTCGATTAAAAGAGGAATGCATGGATAGCGAATTAGAATTCAACGAGCTGGCCAAAGTAAATATTTAGATTGATAAGGATAATGGGGGAAAGGGATAGTTCATAGAGAGCAAGTATAGACAGCTAAACTTGCCTTTTTATTTTTATTATTATTATTATTGTAATTATAATAATAGACTATGAACGCTGTATCTAAGCGATCCATGGATGTATCACCAGAAGTGAGATATTGTATCAACCAAATGGTTAGAAGATTTTCTTTTGTTCTTCACGAGACATTTTCGGAGAGAGATCGCTCGATTACTATCCCTCGAGATTTAACCGAAGATTACCTTGTAAAGTTATGTCGTCGAATGGTTTTGGCTATTCGTATGAAGGATAGAAAAAATGCGTAAGTTTTGAATTAGAAACTCAAAATCATGCGCTGAGTTTAAACATTACGTAGGTTATGGAAAAACTTATTGAACGAGGCATTTTACCTTCAAGACATCATTGCAAACAAAGATAAAGCTGAACGGTAAACGAAGCAAGATAAATATAAATGCTTTATTTTATTAATTTAAATGCGTTATATGATATAGTCGATTTGTTTCTTCTCTAAGACAAAAAGACGATAGTAAATGGACTAAAGCCAGTGAAATGATAGGTAAGATACATCATGGAAGAGAAATAGTTATGACATATTTAACATGTCTATAAAGAATGGTGGTGGGTTATTCGTATACAGCCTCTTGTCAATAAAGTGCTTGCCATTATATTCTCCGCTGTCAGTATCTGTATTCTTTGGTCTGAATTGACGTTTAATATCAAGAGTCCTATTATTTCCATTGTATCTCTGGCTTTACAAGCATGTGGCATGAACTATGCTGCGGTAGAAGTAAGTTGGTTTTTATATATCTTTAACTCAATAAAAGGAATAAACGAGTTTATTTTTAAAACTATAGACAATGTCGTTTTTGACATTAACTTATATGTCTATCTGTGTTTATTCGTCATTGTTTAAAATCAAATTCTTCAACCTCTATCTACTTATACCTAATCATCATACGGATGAAAATAGTCTCTTGTGGTTTACAGGCTATTTATGCAAAATGATGTAAGTAGTGTTTTAAAAATAAATATCAAGGTATCTATTTTCTTAAACAAAAAATATGTGGTTAGGGCACCATTGTGCTACAACTATATAAATCTGGCAGTTGATATACAAGGCACAGGTGAATCAGTGTTTAGCAAGGTAAATTTTAATCAAGCCATGTTTTAACTTAGACTAATCATAATCTCTGTGGGATGCCACGCTATAGTTTATGGGTCACGCTGACTTGGTGGCATTTTTGGGTGCTTTTGCTGATTGGTTTCCCATTGTCATTTTAATTCCATCCATTTCTCTATTACTAAACATCCAGGGTCGTTGCCTTGGTTTGTTTGGTATCAAAAGCCCATATAGAAATGATGATTATTCAAACGACAATGATTTAGAGTCTAATGATGAATCAAACCAAGTTGCTGACATAGATTATGAGGATGGTGAAAAGCTTGTCCAAGAAGGTAGTATATAGAGCTAGGAAAGAGAGTGGTAAGCAACAGTTAACTGTTTTTTGACAATTGGTTTATATAGAGCGCCGGGCAAGAGAGCGTAATGGCAATTCTACTTTTCGAAATACAAATAGATCGCGTGCAGAGGTAAGCTTTCTTTTAAAATATCTAGTTGGAGTTTTGAATAATTAACTTGCTTTCAAATGAAGGCATATAATTCCAAGTATGGGAGAGTTAGCCCTCCGCAGACACTTGGCCAATCATCAGTACGGTCGAAAAGAGATCAAAGAATAGATGAGATTTTAAGCGGAAGAACACGCTATCATGATAACGATGATGATAACGAAGGCAGTAATTATTCAGAACGAAATAATGCACCTGAATCGACCAATTCAAATACGTCAAATGTCGGACGACTTGGAGAAGCTCTTAGACAGAAATGGGAAGGACTTTTTCCAACAAAGAGCAATGCATTAACCGGGCAATCACATAATACCTCCACTGAAGAAGAAGAGCCATTAAATCAAGACCAAAATCTTTCATACCCCGTTACATCTTCAACAGGAGGTCGCATATTTGGACGCCCTGGGCAGACAGGTCGTAATACTTCATCAAGGAATGAATACTCTGACGTAGGAAATTCAAGAAGAACGGATAACGCTATTGATTCACAAGATAGCTTTTATTCTAGATCTCCATCTCCCAATCCGTTTCTAATGGCATCAGGAAGGAACAGATTAAATGATAGTAACACATCTCCCTTTATTAGGTTTGATGGTGGTAATGACAATATAAACCTACCGCCTTCTCGTAATTTTTTTGATGATATCTAATAAATTTATTATCATTTAATACAATTAAAGATGGTGTAAAGAACGGTTATTAATTGGTGTAATCAGAAAAAGAGATACAGATAGACCTTTTCGAGATAATGTTTTATTATTATTATTAATGAGGAACAAAGTGTCATTGTAGGTTATTTTTCTCGTACTACTCATCCTACTGCTGACATCTAAAGTTTGTACCTTGAAATTTACATTGAAGGCCAAGATAGCTCACACTGTTTCCTAGTGGTAAGTACTTACTCGATTCTACATAGATGAGGCAATTGAACACAAGTAGCTTATCTTCTTGTGGTGGTCCTTGTTGACCTTGGTCGATTTCGATAGATTATGCGGAACGATGTACCTTTTTTTCCCCGTGCTATGATTGTATAAGGGAGTAAATTGATGAATCGCTACCAAAGTTTGAAGTAAATTAATGCTTAGGGAAAATGGGAAACCAAAAAGTTTATTAATAGATGAGGATTGTACAAGATGTTTTACTAGATCCCGTAAGAAATGCCAAAAAAAGGAAAAAAAAATGGATGGTGGCTTCAAACATTAATTTATGTGTCACCCTAACCCTAATTTTGTACGTCAATAACATTTGAATATTCAAATACTAAAACAATAAGAACAAGATATAACCCGCCATTTTTGAAAAGCACTCAATAAACTGTTCAAGACATTCATTTTATGGGATATTGCTCCATTATTTTTTATACTTTACAGGTATTCATTCAAAGTCTCGTTGATAAAATTCAAGTGCATTGAAATGCATTTGCATATATTTAAAAGCCTCAAAGGCTAAGATCTTCCCCTCCCAATTCCACAAACAGAACCGAACTTTGGCGGACTTTGTGCCTCTATTAATAAACAATTCAGCCATCCTGAGGTTACAAGATATTGATATTGTCGCACAAAATGACCTTGATCAAGGGAACTTTCAAAAGCTTTGGACTTTTAGTAATAAAAAGATAGTAATATAATATATACTTAATTAAATATACTATCATATATTATATCTATTTATTGTGTCGTTTTAATATGATGCCATGGTTTATGGCTTCAAATGAAACCAGTACACTGTTTCTAAAAGCATGAATATGGTATTGACTAAGCGGAATGAGTACAAGCTATTTATAACGTGATCAACTAGGCTAAGTTGATAGCCTTTTGAGGAAAAGTAATATAATTATTTATTTTATTTTTATTTTTATTTTTTTATTTTTGTTTTGTTTCTGGATTACAGTTTCTTAACTTTATTATAATATCAAATATATTCTCATGATACCAAAATTCAATAGTAAAAGCGACACTTCTTCTAAAGGTATAAATATTTAAGTTTAAGTAAAATAAAACAAAACTAATGAGTTTCAATAGTGAATAAAAATAAAATAGATGATAAGATCAACGCATATATGACCAAGGCCGGAAAACACTTAAAAGATCGAAATCATGATGGTGCAATCAAGAACTATAGGAAAGCACTCGATTGTATTGTATCAAAATACAACTCTACCCACACTGATATAAATCCCAACACATTAAGTCAAGAAGATCAAACCCCCTTTTTTAAAGCCGCGTTAAAACTAGCTTCGATCTATGCAAGTAGATCCTATCAAAGTAGCAACAAAGAGAATAGCCAGCTTTTTATTACCATTTGCTCTAAAAGTACCATGCCCGACATGCACTATCGATTAGGGGAAATATATCTTAATACAGACTTTAAGTTGGCGAATATCGAAAAGGCGAAACACCACCTATCTACCGCAGCTAAATACGGCCACGAAGGAGCAAAACAACATTTAATTCAAATACAAAATAAAAAGAAAGAATCAATTCACCAGATAGGACCCGACAAAACCGGCGAACGAAAGAGCGAATTTGACAGCGGTTCAATAACAAGTCAAGACACGTCTTCCCTACAATCAACATCAAATCGCACAAGTTTAGTGGATGTCAATACAAAAGAAACCGAATGGATGGTTCAAGATAAGGACTCTATAAAAGCTGATGCACAAAGTGGTGATAATGACTCTCAATTCACGCTTGGCTATATGTATGAAAATGGCATAGGCTTTAAAAGAAATTTATCCAATGCTAAAACATGGTATAAACGCGCAGCAGAGAAGGATCACTGGGACGCATGCTGCAACTTGGGCCACTTATATGAAAAAGATAAGAAATACATCAAGGCATTAAAATGGTACGATTTTGCTGCTCAAAAGGGTCGTATACAAGCGCAATATAATTTGGGGTGCTTGTATGCCCAAGGTCTGGGTACGCCAAAGGATAAGAAGCAATCTCTTCACTGGTTCGAACAAGCTGCAAATAACGGTCATCACGAAGCTCAGGCAAATGCGGGGTATTGCTACTTGATAGAACGCGAATTCGAAATAGCAAAAAATTATTATAGTCAAGCTGCTGAAGGCGGTGTCATAAGAGCTCACTTTGCGATTGGATGTATACTCGAAAACACCAAAGGTGATCCCAAAGGTGATCCCAAAGATATTCTCAAAATGGTGGAGAACAGCTATTTGAAGTGTAGCGAACAGGGGTACCCGCCTGGTATAAATAACTTGGGATGCTTTTATGAAAAACAAGGCAAAATCGAAAAAGCACTAGAGTACTATAAGAAGGCCGAGAAAGAAGGTTATGATCTTGCGAAAAATAATTTTAAACGCCTGAATAAAGAGAGCCGGTCACTTAAAGATAATCAAGATTCAAGATCGCCGTTAGTGAAATACGGAAAAAAACATAGCCCACCCGAATCCCCTGATAAACATGTACTACAAGGAAAAAACAACGAAACCAACAAAACCAACAGTACGTATTTTATTAAACAAAATGTGATACACGGTTTTAAATATCCGTATAGATCCTTCAAAGAACTCAAGGAAAGCCGGTCGAAAGTAGGCTGGTACGAACTAGATTCAACCGAACAATATGCGAAACCTGGCTTGCCTGATAATAATAATCGACTTCAACCTTATTCTAACGCTGAAAACAATCCTGCCGCACTTTATAAACTAGCTTCTATGTACTTATTAGCGGATGGTGTAAATTATGATCTTGATAAAGCAATCGCATACTTGGAAAAAGTAAAGACGATACCAATGAATCAAGACTCGCGATTTATCTGCCCGCTAGAAGAAGATCCTGAATTATGCGTAAAAACCAGCAGCCAGCTTCTTGCCGAAATGTATTGTGCATTGGGGTATCTCTACGAGCATAAAGGTGATCACTTGAATAAGATAAAGCATTTTATTATGGCATCAAATATGGGTTGTACTGACGCAATGGAAGAGGTGAAGGAAATTATTAATCAGCAAAACCTTGTTAGCATTAAATAAATACATACACTTTTATAATTTATTATTGTTTTATTTTGCGTTTATTACTATGATTAAAGAAAAATAACACTATTATACAATATTAGAATTTGAAGATTATCTCTTGACTTCATCCTTCTCTGATGATGTGTGTGCAGTTGCGGATGACATATTTACAGCTGTTAAAGCGGTTTTTTTAGCAGGTATCAGGCCTCTCGAAGCTGATTTCCTCAATATGGGTGTATCTCTGTCCGTATTAGGGGAAGGGTATATGCTCTTCATTTGTCTATTCGTCACTCCAGTTATAAGCGAGGGAGATGCAGTGGTGTTGGAGTCATTTGAATTCGTCTGTGAGATTGCTTTTAAAGAATCAGCCACACTGCCTGCAGTTGAAAGGGAATCTGGTGATGTCGATAGCAAGTCAGTGTCACTACTACTGTTTGGTAAGGTAAAGATTTCATTATTTAACTTCGATGGGGCTGTAGCTGTTGACTTGGGACTTCCTTTATTCTGGAATGAGCTTTGATTTGTAGTACTTAGGTCTGGCAACGACTGAGTAAAAAGATCCTTGCTTAGCTTGTCAGCCAGTTCAGCACCAGGTGGCACCTCAAAAATACCACCTGCCCCATTTGTTGGAAAAAAGGTGATATCATCAAAGTTCGGTATAACCATCGTTTCTGTAATAAGTTCTTCGATTTTTTGCTGAATTGCCTTGACGACCATGGAATAGCCTACCGTCTTGTCCCAAACAACCGGCTCAACTTTCCAATCCATTTTAGGAAGCTCATAAAAGCCATACCAAAATCTATTCGTAGGAGGCTCTTTTATAATCAGCTTTGCTTTACCCGATATTTCTTGGACTGTAATGCCAAGAACGATGTCCATGGTCAGAGGCTTCAAATGATCAGAATATTTCCATTTAAGCTCTGTAGAAATTTCCAACCTTAGCCCTCCTTTGTAACTAAAGAAACCCTCGGCTACAAACTCTCCAGTCGGACTCAAGCTTATCAATTTGGGCTGGGTGATGTTAGGAGGGAACTTGCCTATATCAACCGAGCGGACGGCAATTTCTCCCAAGAATGGCGGTCGTTTAGAATTAATTCGGTCGAGTTTTGTTATTACTTTGTCGAGCATAGCCTTTTTTACATCATCTGTTTTGTACACACCAAAAAAGAGACGGCCAAGCAGGGCGTTCAACCACTGGGTTTGAAAATGATGCTCATTACTGTGCACTGTTGTGATCAGATGATTCATACCGGATTGATCAAAATAAGTTTTGTCATGCTGCGGGGTCGAGTGGTGAGGCAGTTGATATCTCGTTGCACGAATAAGAGCGAAATACCAATCTTCCTTTTCGATGCATTTACTGCAGTTGAAATAGTATGGGAGTTCGTTTTCTTGGTGAGTGAGTTTGATCAAAGGCAATTTAGTAAAGAGCTCGAATTCTTCAAGGCCTGGTGGGTACATTGTAACCAAATATTTATCCAGAGGGATGACTTGTTTACAATCGAGTTGCTTTTCGGAATCGTAGAGATATAATGTTTTATACTTGAGAACAGCGTACGCGTCATGAGTTTCTGTTGTATTTGCCTTCTTTCCAGATATATAGGAGACCACCATATCTCCAATTGTTGTGTCGGGTGCTGACTGCTCGGCATTCCGAGATACCCGTAACCAACCTACTCTATATAGTTGGCTCTGTATATCATCCTGGGTATCTTTTGACTTTTCGTTTATCCGTTTCGCTTGTTTAAGTTCGTACAGGCCATTAAGATATATACTGTATTTACTGTATATGGTGCTTATCCAAAGAATTGAATAAATCAATAGAGGGAATAAAGTGATGCCGCCTATAACATAAACAACAAATAAAAGAATAAAAATACCCATATAGATAACTATATCTATGTATCTATTTTTTTTTTCTATGGTGGAGAAGAAATTAAAGAGGAAGAAAGAAAAAAAATAGAGTGAAAAGGAAAAGGAAGTAAAAGAAGAAAGAAAAAAAGGAAAAAAAAAAAGGCACTTATTAAAATAACAAAGTTCATGTGCTATCATAATTACATTATGAAATTACAACGTAATTGTGTTAAAATCATTGTCTAAATTAAGCAATGACAAAATTTTAGTATGTATATATATATAAATTATACAAAAAAAGAAAGGGGAATATATAAGGAATAAACAGTACGGATGAACATTATGTAGTAGAAGAAGGTACACAGTATCTTCTGAGAGCCTCGGCCAGAACCTTTTGGTTGAGTGGTTTTGTTAAATAGCTAATGATAAAGACCTGTTAGCTTGGGAATTTATCATTTTGTAAATTCATAAAATATTTACCCATCCATGCCCGCCGCCATACAGATTTGCTTTGCGCTTTCTTGGACATCTGCAGTCAAAGCAACAATAGGGAATCGACTAGATCTACTTTCTTCTTGTTCAATTTCTCTAATACGCTTGGTTGCAGCCACGCCATCACACTGAATAACAAACAAGTTTATGATGGTGAATACATGTGTTAATTACTTTCTTTTTACTTATTTATTACCTTTGGCATATGATGATCGAAAAATCCCATTGTGAAATACCCAATAGGGTGATTGCTCCAAGCATTTACAGCTTCTAGTCCGTTGTTAGCACACTCAACTGTAAAACCAAGACGGGTCAGTTGCTTAAGCAATAGTTTCTGTGCAACAGGATTGTCTAGTAAAATAAAAAAAAGTTAAAGTTGATATTTAATGAATCCAATTAAATATATACACTGTTACCTTCAGCTATGAGTATATTTAAATTGCTGTAAAGTGCTCGCTCTTCATCTGTAATCAATGAGACGGGCTTTGGTTTAACTGCCTTTGGATAGTTGGCAGGAATCTTTTTATCTAGCATCTCAGCAATAGTGCGAATGAGTTTGGCACGACGTAATGGAACGGCAATTCGTACAGCTTTGCACTCTAGTTGTTGGCTTGAAACAGGCTCTATCCACTTACTCTTTTGGTTCATACCACCAGCCGGATAATTCATAATGATGATCAAACCCTTCGGGTTAATTTTACTAGCATCCTCTAACCATGAGCTCGGCATTTTCGTGGTTTCAGGATTCATGAAAAGACCAACAATAATGACATCATAGGATTTTTGGGAGGCAAGTTTTTGAAACTCATCAATATGAAGGACACCATCTACATAGATGCCAGGCAATAAATGGCGAATCATTGTGATTGTTGCGGCGTATTTTGATATGGCCAATACTCGAATTTGAGAAATGCATTTCAACATTTGTCTCTGCTCTTCATAAACATCTGACCTGATACTTCGACTTGCTTGGTTACGTAATTTGGAAACTTGTACAGTAAAGTAGAAATTGGAGCCTTTTCCAGGCGCACTGGAGACATTGATTGTACCTGCCATCAATTGTACCAGTTGAAGACAAATGGAAAGACCCAAGCCTGTTCCACCATATTTACGCCTAAAAAACAGAAAAAAAAAGGTTTATATGAGTATAAAATGCAATTGTCATTGTCATCATAAAACTTACGTCGTGCTACCATCCACTTGAGAAAATGGCTCAAACAAAACCTTTCGTTGTTCATTGCTGATGCCAATACCAGTATCAATAACTTCAAATAGTAGTGACACTTGATCCATGCCTTCTTTTGGTTGATTTTTTGTATCAAGGGAACAAAGGATTCGAATTTCACCTTCATGTGTAAACTATAAATGATGAATGTTAGAATGAATACATCTAGACCATCAAATCAGTGTATATTTAATTATCATACCTTGATGGCATTTCCTAAAAGGTTAATAATAACTCTATAAAATTTAAAATTTCGATTAAGTTATACTATAGTCAACGCATCTATTTGTACTTACTGTCGGAGTCGATTCCCATCTGCCATTACCACAGTCGGTACGTTTTCAGCAACAGCATACGCAATGTTGATATTCTTTTGGATTGCCATAGCTATTAGCATTTCAACAACATCGGCAATCACGTCTTCAACAATAACAGGTGACAAATCCAATGTCACTTTACCCGCCTGTAGTTTAGAGAAATTTAATAGATCATCAATGATTTGGAGTAGAATTTCGCATGATTCCTTGGCTGTTTTGACCAAATCACGTTGTTCTGTGTCTAGTTCTGTTTCGGCCAAAAGAGAAATCATACCGTAGAATCCAGAAAAGGGTGTTCGAATTTCATGACTCATGTTGGCCAAGAAGATTTCTCGAAGTCGAGTAGCACGCACAGCTGCTTCTTTACTCTTTCTAGCGTCCTCCAAAGCCTTTTTCTGCATTTCAATCATCCTAACATGATAATGATGATGAGAAAATATTCCATTTATAAATAGTAATAATATGCTTACCTCATATTTGCCATCGTTACTCTTTGAACAGATTTGAACAAGAATGCATTGGTAATAGAGATACCCATCTGCTGACACAGCAAACTCAACACAGTGACATGGCGCTGTGTGAATATACCACTTGAACCTTCAATAATGAGACAGCCAACCAGTGCACTCTTGTGGATGATGGGCATACAAATCACAGATTTATTTCCCGAATGCTCATACCAAGGACCAATTGCGAACCGTGCGTCTTGCTCGACATTATGGATGAAAATACTCTCACCAGTGTTGATTGTGTGATGAATAATACGACTCGAAATCAGACTATCGTCTTCAGAAAGCTGTCTTGGTGGATCAAATGTCATGGCACCATCCTGTTGACTTCCATATGCACACATGCCATACTTTTCCTCTTTAACAATAATCGCACCGCAATCAGCACCCGAGTTTTCCAAAATAATCGACATCATTGACTTCAATAAGCTATCAAATTTGACCTCGGACGAAATGACCTGGGAACTCTTCAGAATAGAAGCCATATCCAAAATATCCAGTGTAAGCAGTGTTTGCTCTGTAGTAACGGGTGGAATTGTCTCGGATACAAATGGTTCATTGACTGCATTCACATTGGCCATGGACGAGGTGGACCATGTGCCCTGAGGTCCCAAAAAGGGGAAGGGGTCGGTCTGTATGCCTACCTCGTGGGTTTCAATACGGTCGTCGTCATATTCGGTAAGCAGGTTACTAAACTTGGCGCTTACGTGGTGCGCTTTACCATAAGAACCGTGATTTATATAGAGAGATACCGTCTTCTTGAGTAATCCATAGGCCACATTCTTCATACCGACGCTTTCATAAAAGGCACCAGCATACTCATAACAGACACACAGCTCAAGATACCATCCGCCCTCACGAGACTGATCAATAGCTTCTTCATAAAGACGAGCACATTTAGGGAAATCATTACCAAGAGACGCCTTCTCGGCCTCAATGAGTGTATACCACATAACATAGTTGACTCTTGAATGCTCTACCCAAGGGCGAAGAAGATTTTGATTCTTCTCGACGCGAGCCAAATACATTTCAACTGCCTCTTCATTTAAAGTATCCTTCTCGGTGCGCAGTTTCTGGATAATGGCAAGTGAATGCAGCGTCACCATCATACGAGTGTGACGATGGCACGGATGATTATGAAGACCTCGGAGACACATATAACCAACAGAAATGGCTTCCTCGTAATGACCATAGAGTACAAGTGGTAGCATGCGGAAGGAATCGTACCAGTTAAGAGGCACATTTAAATTGGCACTCTGTTTACAGCTCTCCATTACAAAGTGTTTATCGTTAAATCCATCATCTCCATCAAATATTTCCGCTGCAGAATCATTGTAAGTATGGCCTTGGAGCGCCTTGATGGTACGAATAATAGACATGACGAGTATATTTGTATCGACAGAGGATGACCAGGCATGAATATCATCATAGCATGCCTCAGCCTCTAACAATGTAGCAGACATGTTTTCTCCACAAAAGAAACCACCAGTAGCGATGTGTAGATGCGAGAAGGATGCATAGATTCTGTCACCTGCCGATAAACAGAGGCGTAAACCTGAGCGATGCCAGCCAATGGTCTCTTTAAAATGGTGCTTCCATTGAAGCAAGAAATTGGCATACAAGAAGATGGCACGACCCTTCTCGTTATTGCCTCCAAAGCGCTCAGACACGGCAACACCAGCCGACCCCAGTTCTTCACCAAAGCTAAACTCATTGTACATTTCCACCGCAGCCAAGCCCAAAAAGACAAGTGCCACACCAGAGACCGAGCTCATCCCGCGTGTGAGGGATAGATGAACCAGCTTTGAGGCCAAATAAAACATTTCGACTTGATTGCCCAACCAGTACGCAGCAGTACACATTTCTTCAAGAATGCCCATAATCGCCTTGAGCTTTACACTATCACACAGCCCAATCTTGTGCATTTCTTCAAAGCCAATCCTGGTGATAATCTCCTTGACACGCTCATATTCACTGTCCAGATTTTCCCTTGAGCTACTGCACTCAAACTCCTCAATATCAAGTTCTTTCAAACAGTGTTTCAGGGCCTCTGCTCCCTCGTCATGCATCTGCCGAGCAAAGTAATATTTGTGCTGAATGCGATAGGCTGTCACGCGATCCATTGGATCGGTTGCGTGTTCAAAGATGATGTCAAGATACTCTTCTGTTGTTTCATATTCTCCAACCACCCAACTCAAGGACACAGCGTTGCTGTAAAGGAAATGTGTGCATGAATAGTTTTCGGGATGCCATGCAGTGCTGCTATCCAATAATCGAATGGCCGCCTTGTAGTAACCAAACGACATTCTGTGGGCACCGGAGGATCTTGCCTTGTTTCCTGCCTCGTAGAGAATATCGCGATAGGTTGTCTTGTCGTCAAGTTCTAGTACTAGATTTAAACACTTTATCAAATGGTCGGAGACAAGGAAACTGTCAACTCTTTCCTCTAAAAAAAATTATATTTTCATATTAATATCTAGTCCTCAAATATTTCCTCCTCTCCCCCCTCTCCCCCCTCCACTTTACCATTCATCAAAAACTGTGCAATCTTCAAGTGTATCTTTTCTCTTGTCTTTGGATTAGCCAATTCCATGGCAGCCTGAGAGTAACGGTCATGTGACCATTTAAATTCGTCACTTTCGAGTGGTAAAATATACCCTTCTTGAAGAGCAGCTTGAAGGCCGTTGATTGGGTCACGACTACGTTGAGATGATGTAACCGAATGTTTCGAATTCTGAATACTTGCGCCGCTGCTCCGAGACTTTTCGGTCGTATGATGAGTGAATTTGATAATGGGATGAAGTGACTCGATGACTGAACTACTTGCTCTACTATCCTCTTCACCGATGGTGGACAGTGTTGTGGTACTGTCAGTGTCTGAGCATTCTGACTCTGGATCAGAATGCACCATGAGGTATTTTACGGTATTCCAAGAGAATGTATCACCCACAAACGAAGCCCATTTTAAAAGTCGTTGACCATCCAGTGGCAACTCCTTTAGCCTCGCCACCAAAAAGCTGATATCCAATTCACCATCTTTTTCCGAGCCATCATTGGATGATATTGCCTGCTGGATTTCAACCAGATTGTAATCCCATTCATTTTCCTCCCAATTAAAGAAGATGAATTTCTTCTTTTCCAAAGTGGCAATGAGCTGCGCGGTGTAAAAAGCGTTGCCTCTTGTTTTTTTATAAATGATTTCGGCCAGGGGTAAAATCGAATCACGATCCACTTCGTGGGGTCGGTGTAAAGCATCACAGATATAATCGACAAGCGATTCAAAATCAAGAGCATCCACACGCATACGATGAAAGACGGCATATTCATTTGAGAGCAATTTTTCAAGTCCTTCCGTCACTTCTTGGTCTCGGTATGCCATAAAGATGAGGATTTTTAATCTTGAGCCAATCATACTTTCTATCAATTCAAGTGATGGATCATCTGCCAAGTGAAGGTCATCTATAAACTAAAACGCACCCAAAAAAAAATTGTTTTTAATACACAACATCATCTAGTGCATTTATATTTGGTTCCCCTTTGTTCCCAAAAAAAAACCCCCCTATATTCACTTACCAGTGTGATCATACGCCATTGCGCCAGCGCTCTAAACACCTCAATAAATAAATTATGGAATCTAATACGTGTTTCGACATTATCAAGATGAATGGCGTTGATTGGTTCTTCACTATCCTCACTCTCCACTGGATCCAAAAGTGGTTTCAGTTCAGGGACAAGATCGGCAAGAAGTTCTATATTATAAAACTGCGCCCCTAAATGTGACTTGAGATGGTTGTAAAACGAATGTATTTCCTCTTCGGATTCTGATAGGATTTGCTGTAGAATTTGTGATAGTGATCTCAATATACAACTATAAGGTACTTTGTGTCTCGAGTCATATTTTGTGGTTGCCACATAACTAAGGAGAGAGAAAGGGATAAATTTGTGTAAGTTTTTTGTGATACGCTCATCCTCCTCATGATAAAAATAAAAAAATCATTTACCCGTGTTGCCTGGCTACCATTTGTACCGCATTGAACAAGGTTGATTTACCCGCACCACCTGGGCCACTAATGGATATAATCTCCACACCCTGTTTATTGCCGCCCGACACCCTACCATTGCTACTGGAGACATCACTATCCAACCCACCACTGCAGTAGCTTGGCGAGGCACCCGATTTTGTACCAACAATACTATTCATATCATTACCGGATAAGCTATCGCTAAGGCCACCATCCGAAATGCTGGCGTTACTAGTGAGGATATCACTTGATGTGGGTAAAGTGGAGCTGGTATGTGATTTCTCTCGTTTGTTTCTTAGCATTCGATATACACCTGCTACACGTTCAATGATGTACGTCATTTCAACAATGATGCCCTGCCGTCCATAGATTGTTTTTGGTAATGTAAAGACAGATGCAATGTCTCGTTCGGCCAATGGGAAGCTTTCAATTACCTAAATCATCATCATTGTGATGACAATGATATCAGCCTTTTTTTTTTTTCTTTTCTTTTCTTTCCTTTTTCAGTTTAATAATGTCTAATCCAGTTTCATACCTCTTGTGATGAATCTGTACTGCTACCAAGTCTTTTTAAACATTCCTTCAAATCAGCGCGTACACCAAAAGCACTGCTGTACCGATCATCTGGGGACTAAAAAACATGTAACACAGAGTATCACAGAAAAGAAATCTCGATGTGATGAGTATTGTGTTCATTTCTTTTTTATTTCTTGAGTAACTTACCTTGTATGTCATTTTCTCAATAATGCGAGCCACGACTTCCGGCACATCAAGCTGTATTTCATGTACCAAGGCAATCTTTTTGCTCAGTATAGAGTTGAGTATTTCCAGAGGGCCACCATCAAACGGGTTTCTACCCGTCAAAAGCACATAAAAGACGATACCAAGGGAGTAGATATCGGAGCGATGATCGGGAACATAAGTTGTTCGGCCAGTCTGTTCTGGGCTCATATAAACGAGCAGACTTTGTAAGAGACTCATGGCTTCCTTATTGACGGCGGTTTTACGCCACCCCTCGCTTGTCAGATAGGTCTCGAGCGACTTTGTGCCAGAGCCAAAATTCCACATCTTTACCCGGGCTGCGTCCTCACCTGACCACTGAAAAGCCGAGAGTCTGACCTCCCCATGCACAGTGTTGTTGCGGTGAACAAATTCTAAACAGTCTGTACACTTGATGGCAAAACGTAGAAATGTGCAGAGATCAAAAGCAGGGCCCTCGTTGGAGACATCCGACACCGGTGAATGGGTATTGTAGTTGTTGTTGCTGTGGACCGAATCATTATTATTATTATTACTGCTATCTAATTGATGACGATATCTCCTTCTTTCGCTGGGTATAGATGATGATTCGTACCCCACTGTCGGTTCACTCCCCACACTCGACCCCCGATCAGAGCCCCCGCCTCCTATATACTTAGTCATGTCTTCTGATTGTTTTCTGTATTCTAGATAATTTTGACCCTCGTCTGCATAGATCACCACCGTCAGCCCACTTGGTAAATTAATGTATTCAAGGGGTCGCACTATTGTATTTGTTATTGTTATTATTTAAAATATATATATATAAATAGCCTTTATTATTTTACCAAGAAAAGAGGGTCCATCTCCTAATTGATATAGCCTTTTCATAATATAATACTCTCTTTCCAATCGAAGTGAATTGGGCGATACTTTGGCAACAACTGGTTTCTTGTTTGATATTCTGGATGTTTTGATTAGTTTAGTACTTTTTCACTAGTTTATTTATCATTTATGCAATCTCGCTTTTTGGGTCTTTTTGTTTATTTTCTGTATAAATAAAATACTTGCCTATAACCAAAAACAATGTCGACATTCTCGCCATGCGCAAGGCTTGGTATGGGCACACCCTTAAAGTGGTAGTTTGGTATCTGTAAAGTGTCTCCCATACTACCCACACCGCCACTGTAGCCTGTAGAGTCTGTGAATGATCCTGTTGATCCAGAATTAGACATTAACAGTTTGAATAGCAATAAATATTATTATTATTATAATTAGGTAATTTATAAAAAATAAAAAAAATAATAAATAAAAAAAAGAAAGAAAAAAAGTGTAATCGAACGTATCAGAAGGAAAAATAGAAAAATAAAATAAAAAAAAGCCTTTTGTGGAACGACAAAAAAAAAGGAGAAAGAAAATCGACTTTTGAAAAACAACAATGGAGCGAACCAATCAAATCATTTTATTCATTTTTTTGTATCCTTCAAATATCAACCCAAGTGCCAGCGCTTTGAACTCGACTTGAATCAAACTTTGCCTTTGCAGCATCAAAGTTCTCTAGCTCCAAGCTGCTGTTCTTGATGCTTGATGTAAGTTGTTTTCTTAGGTCGATCCAGTAGTCATTTACATCTGTTTTAAATGCATCGTTTGTGGCACTTGTAATCTAAAGCAAACAAGCATTATTATTGCTATATACACACACACACCAATAATGATCAAACAAACCTTTTGTCGTCCGTCGTTAATTAATGCTAATATTTTATCCTGTCTCTTTTGCTCCAAATAATCCTATTTATGTTGGTCAATATCACCTCATTTTGATATCTATTCCTTCTAACCTCAATGTTGGTATCTTGAATAGGTTGGCGATGATCAGTTGTGCCTCCTAAATGAATAGTGCCCAATTCACGAATCAACACTTGTGTCTTTACTCCACTGTTGGCTAGGAAGTACTGTCTATATGCATATAACAAAACACGTCAATATACATATATCTTGTTCTTCTTCTTCTTTTTTTTCATATCCTTACGCTCTTGTATCCACATTGATGTCTGTTGATCCAATGGAAATGAGCTTGTCCGACTGTGCACCAATTTGTTTCAAGTTGCGTTCAATCTCTGGTAGTTCATGATGAATAATTTTTTTATTTAATAGCTTTGAGCGCTCGAGCAAGAACTTTAAAGAGGAGGAAGAATCGGAAGAGGACATGACACGCTTTATTCTATATGTTTTTATAATAATAACAAGAAAGAAAATAGTGAAAAAGAACTTTTTCTGTTTTGCAAATATAATTTTAAAAAAAATTCAAGTCACAAAAGTACGAAATTTGTAAAAATTCAACAATTTGAACTGACAACCCTTTCGACCCCAAAACGGGTATTGTTTATTCTATATAGTGGGATTGCTCTCCACAGGTAAAGTATAATGTCCTCCGTTGTGTGGGTGGCGGAACTTATCATGATGATGTTCAATATCCAACTGGTATAACTCTTCAGACACATTACTTTCATCTATACTTGATTCATCGTTCTCTTGTGATTCATGCTCGTTTCTATCTTGCATGATAGGATGGTCGAATTCATTTTCGTCTAAACCTACATTTTGCGTATTTATATATTTATTAAGTAGATGAAAACATGGCGATGAATAAATCCATGTACCTTTCTCATGCTGGTTAGAACCAATATAATCCATATTCACATAATCACCACCCATCTCTAGCTCAACTGGCTCTACTTGATCATTTTCAAGGGCATAATCAGGTATCATGCCAATGTCAGCAAGGGGCAGACTCAGAGCATAGTTACCAGCGATAAAACTAATGGAAAATAGAACAAAAAGTCTCATGCTCGTTGAATAAAGGGTAAAATAGGAGAAAAGAGAAGATACTCTGCTTTATTTTTTTGCAATTTGGTATTTATAACAATAATAGAATACATTCTTTCTACCTT
>VCJM01000844.1:107602-118822 GCA_024139495.1 Backusella sp. ASU-2019c | reverse complement strand
GATACAGGTGGATATTCAGTTGCTCCAGAACCTACTGAACCAAGTTCTGATCCAACAGATACAGGTGGATATTCAGTTGCTCCAGAACCTACTGAACCAAGTTCTGATCCAACAGATACAGATGGATATTCAGCTGTTCCGGCACCTACTGGGTCAAGCGCTTCAAGTGAAGTACCACCTTATACAGCTATACCACCCCCTACTACTGATGATCCCATAACGTCTAAAGAACCCCCTGTTACTACTGATACACCACCATATACAGTTGTACCACCGCCTCCAATTACATCTGAACCGCCAACATCCACAGCCGTTCAACCTCCTACCACTGTACATGATTCAGTTACTTCTACTAAAACAACAAACGCAGTGACGACAAGATCATTGATGACAAGCTCAGAGACAACAAGTTCAGAGACGACAAGCTCAGAGACAACAAGCTCAGAGACAACAAGATCATTGATGACAAGCTCAGAGACGACAAGTTCAGAGACTACGACTATTTCATCATCTACTATGACACCCACACCCACACCCACACCCACACCCTCACCTATGTCTTCATCCAAAGCAAGTAGTACTACAGTGATACCTACAACAAGTACATCTCCCTCTGTCACACCAGAGCCAACAAAACCAAGTGCAAAAGGTGGCGCAATTGGAGGGGGTGTTGCAGGCGGAATTGTCGGAGCTGGTCTTGTTGGTGGTTTACTCTTCTGGTTTATTCTTAGAAAACGAAGCAAAGGAAAAGAAACTGATGAAGAAAGCTATGCGTCTGATGAAGAAGATTATAACACTGGAGGTGGAGATGGTGGCATCTTTGCAACTGGTAATCCTGCAGGCCATACCGGAGGCCATAATAACAATAACGGCGATAACGACAGTGCCAGTTCAATTAGCTTGGAAGATCGAGCCAATAAATTTGAAGTGGATCATGAAGCGACTGAAAATGATCGCCTTCATCCACACTAAGTACAATATGATTTCCTTTTCTAAAAAAAAAAAAGTTTATTTATCTTTTCAATGTGTAAAATTACCAAATAATATCAATAAAGTTTCGTGAAGCATCACAGTTTACAAAGCCTTTTACAACGTTTCACATGTGTTCATTTCATTAGCATTAGTGATCAAAGTCTATTTTTCTCCCCGCTCTCATTTACTACTGTATTTTTTGTTTAAAAATGAGACTATCTTTATACATAAGTGCCCTGTTGAATTGAATTCTAACATTTATTTATTTTCACTGCAAGCCTGTATCACTTGCTATTTACAATAATGTTATACTTATAGTCATATTATTAATTTATTAATGTTATTTTTTTTTTTCTACTGTCATTAAATGGAAGATGGAAAGTAAAATGCATATTTTCAGGTAATATGTACAACAGAGGTATTTCAAGGATATTACATATTTATGTCCATCTTTATCAGAGTTAAACCATTATGAAGCGGAAAAACAATACCCAACTCAATGCAGCGAGTAATAGATAAGTTGCCCCATAAAAGTAGTTTGATTTTTGGACCTGGTTAGGCATTGCTGGTTTTGGGTTACCTATCTTATTTCCATCCAATCGCTGTTTATCAACACCCTTTCTATCCAACAGATGATCGTACACAGTCGCATCTAAGATTCGAAGAATTACACCAGCAACTACTGCAAGGCCTGAAATAATCATGAAGAAAATCATCACACCAGAGTATCCCTTATTTGGATCAGCGTCTTGAATCAGACCTGTGGAGATGTCATACAGAGATGCCCCAATATTTGTACATGATTTGATGAGACCCATACCTGTGCCCACCAATGACAATGGTAAAATAACAGGTATAGCTGACACTAGCGACACAGGGCCAAGTGAAAGACTAGTACTGAATAGCAACATTCCAATGGTTGGAGGCATTGTGGTGTATTCCAAGAATACCATCGAGAGAAGCATGGTAAGGCCACTTCCAATCACTATTTATATATATCCTTATTAGCGATAAATATTCACATTATAGAAAATGAATAAATAAAAATAGAAACCCTACTTACTTAATAGGGTTCTATTACCATGGCGATACACAAACACGCCTAAAAATGGCATAAGGAGAACTGGCAATATCTGAGCGGTGCTTGCAATAGCAGCAGCATGCGCATCGTTATATTTGAATTTAAGCTTCACAAATTCGCTATACACACAGATCAATATCATTATGTCTTTTAATCCAATTTGGTGATTTACCTATTAATATGTAAAAAGCAACCCCATCCACCTCCTAATAAAAACTCCATGATGGCCACCAACCAGAAAGAGTGAGGAAGATACATAAGTTTAGCCCAGCTAAATGACTTTTTACGTTTGATGACTTCCATCTGCTTGCGACATTGTACGCTGGTATCTGACACCGTTTTTAATAATCCAATGTAGACGAAGGTAATGATCATTGAAAATATACACAAGCCAGCGGAAAACTATATTGGTGTTATTACATAACCAATGCTGACATATGCTGATTAATCGACTTACCCATAGTCCGTAACCATACCAACCAGACCAGTTGGCGATGGGAACTACAGTGGCCTGCGCACAGAATGACGCTAATCGGCTCACAGTAAGCATCATGGCAACCACGGCAGCAAGACTTCTTCCGTTAAACCACTGACTCAGTATCGTTTCTTGTACAATGACAACTGTGCCGCTTCCAATACCGTAAAGGATACGACCAACAATCATCATATAAAGACTTTTCGAAGAGGCCGATAAAGCAACAAGGACATTGCCAGATGTGATAAGAACTGTAGTGATCAAAGCCCCTGGAATCGTACCAAATGCATCAATGAATATCCCCCCAACCACTGGCAAGACAGTATTTACAATGGCAACACATGATTGCACCACGCCATATTGGGAATTGGTGATATCAAACTCCTATCAATGTTAACCATGTTGGTGACATGCTTTTCTTTTTCTTTTTTCTTGTTTGCTAATTTACTCTTTTAATGGTGTTCTTCATTGCACCCAGTGTGTGTGCCGCAAAGTGACTTCCAACTAAAAGCATATAATGAATTTCCATGAGTTTCTTTATGAGACATGTCAAAACGTCCTTTTTTTTTTACCAGCCAAAAAAATGGCACATGTCAGCGCAATCAACTTGTATTGCCATTTCTGTTCAGACAAATAACAATAGTCTTGGTCATTTCCAACAGGAAGTTCGTTCGAAATACTCTTTCTGTTGGACGAGCAACATGAAAAACCGTCGGGTTTCGAGGAACAGCAGGATTTTTGAGCCGAGCAACACCCTTTTTTATTATCTTTTAACAATGGTGTTTGCTCATTCATGACTTGAGTGTTAAAAGGATCACGGAAAGAAAGAGGAACAAAGAAAAAGGAAGAAAAAAAAGTAAAGCTATTATAAACTGGGTTTATAATGAAAAAGAACATTGATTTGATTGGATCTTTACCTTGAATAACTTTGACACATGCGTAAAACTCAAGTTGAAACTTTGTTTATGTTGGTTAAATCCTAATACATTTGCTGTACTCTGCAATAATGCTTCGCCTTGTATTTTTACTTATTTACAATAAAATGTTTAAAAAATGACAAGTCAGTGAATGTACATGGATAGCAAACTCCTTTGAAATTTGACGCATGAGATTGGTGCAATCGAAAAAAACTTTAATTTGACTTTTTATGTCCTTTTTTTGGTAAGTATGATTGCATTTTTTCATAATGGTATTTCATTTTATTAATAATATAATACAAAAAAAAAAAAGTCTAAGTCGATGGTGCTGGTGCTGACTTGGCCACCTTTTTATCCCTCATTGCTTTACGGTTATGATTGCCGAATCTCGCCTTGTTTTTATCTTTATAGGCCCTGTCTTTTGCTTCAGAAACAGGCTTCTTGTTCTTGTTTTTGTCTGCCTTTTCTTGTTGTTGCTTCGTTTTTTGTTCGTCGGTTAGTTCTACTTGTTTACCCGTAAATAACATATATTTATCCAGTATTTTTTCTTTACGAGGCTAATAATAGTTGTAAGATTTGGTTAATTAATTTTCATAAACAATAACAGAATAACAACTTACATTTCTATTAAACATAATGGCCCAGCCTTCTAACTGCTCGTCTGACATACCCGTTTGCTTTCTTAATTCCGCACGCTTAGATGATTTACGCACCGCACCACTGCGACCAAAGACTTCTGGGCTATCAACAAATGTATGAACAAGGGCGCTTTCGTTTTGGATACCAGGATCAACGTGGACTTCTTTCTTGGCACGGACAACATCTAGTGCGTTATCACCATCATCACCACCCTCCAATGCGCCACTTGCGTCATTAATGTCGTCGTATGTATCGTCATATTCATCATCGTACATGTCTGCAAGTTGGATAATGGTCTTTCTTTGCTCTTGAGTGAAACCTGATGAATCCTGTAATAAACTATCGGCAGTGCCCTTATCCTTTTTGCCGGCATAGACTTTATTACGATCAAGGGCACGGTTCGCAAAGACATCAAACTCATCATTGTCGTAAATGTTACGTCTTGTACTTAATATACTATCATCACCGTGTCCACTGTTATCGACGACAACACTGACAGGACTCTTTTCGATAGCAACGGGCTTTTGTCGTCGTTCCAGTTTCTTATCTAGTCCAGCCACTGAGCTCGGTAAATTGTCTTCCAATAACTGCATAATAACAAGCTCTACATCTCCCTGGTTGGCTTGTAGACAAGCCTCGATAAATCCTTCGCCAAGATCGGGTAAGAGATCATGGACCTGTGAAATCTTTGATGTAATTTCAATGTCCTCCTCAACGTGATGAGTAACCTCTTCGATATCGTCCAATCGTGGTCTTTGTAAAGTATCGCCCCAATGCCCTGTTCCTTGGTTGGTATCGCGGACTTGCTCCATTGATAGCTTGAGAAATTCAATTCGATCGTCGTCATTGTTGAAGAGTTGTTTATTGAGATAATCCAACTTTTCGATGATATGATACTCAATCTGCCAATCCATGATGAGTGGTGCATCGACAAATCCAGAGCAAGGTGATAGATTACTTGACTCAATATGCTCAAGCAGCTTTTCGCTAAGCAAACCAATAACATCGTCCTTGTTGCCATGGTTACGGTCCTTTACAAGCACCTGATGATCCACCATATCGGATATAAAACCCAAGGGGCGAAACACAAACAAATCAAACCAAGTATTGTAAGATTGGACAACCGACTGCTTTACCAAATACGCCAATGGAGCCAAAGCCTCATCATGTTGGACATTTTTCTTCAAAACAGGATTTAATTGCTGATAAACTGCTATTAATGTTGCGTCCAAGTTTTCGAAAAGTAACGGCGTTTGTTCCAATTCCAGTGTGGCAAAGAACAAGACGCAGAATACGCGTACATTTACATGCGCCCGGTAAAGCAATTCTTTTTGGTTATCTTTAGACTGCTTGAGTTGTCTGGGGAGATCTGTAACTGACTGTAAAAGGTTTTCCAAAGTCTCTGCTGTTATTTGTTGCAAGTCGGAATCCAATCTTGAAAAGAAGTCTCGAACTTGTCTTGAGTTGGATTCGGCGTACACGAGAGCAAATAAACATAAAAGTTCAGAATTTTTCTTTAGAAATAAACTTGTCATTGTTGAAATGCGCATAAAAATAAGAAACAAGCTTTCTAGTAGTCGAATGTCTACATTGTTATTGTTTACGACGTGTGAAAATACTTTTGTACAAAAGTCACCGAGTTGTTGTTGTTGCTGATCAACTTGCTGCTTAAAGTCTTCATCGCTTGCATTTAAAAGAAGAGTAAGTTGAGATATCCAGCTCTTCAAAGCATACTGATAGTTTGAGTCTTCTACTCCTTCGGTGCCTTTAGGAATAAATGGTATAAGTTCAACCATAGTATTGTTGTCTGGTTTTTCTATAGTGTCAGCTCAAGAACAGGTTCTTTATTTTTTTTTTATTTTCATTTTTATATGTGCTAAATAAACTCTTTTTTCAATCTCCACTCTTTTCAGCTGCGGTTTTTTTGAAACCGCAGCAAAAAATAAATAATTCATTCATCTTGTAACAAGCGATTCCACAAGAATAGAACAAGTCAAGGAGTGGATGAACAAGTCTTTCGTGTGAATAGTTTCATATCCATCCCATCGTGTGAACTCTTAATGTATTAAATTCATGTTTAAAACTATGGCTTCTACTCGAGAAAAAAAGGTATAAAAAGAAACTGATTTTGAACCAAAATGTGTTTCTTCAGTTTAACAATTGCATACAAAAATATGTCTTCTTCTACTACTTCCAACTCTTCCAATGTCTGTGTCATCACCAACGTTGACTCCTTGACTGGTTTCGCCTTGGCTTACCATATGTTGGAGAAAATCAGAAACCGTGAGGATGCTGATTCTACCCGCCGTATCCGTGTCTTGACTCGCAGCCGTGACAGTCACCTTAATTTGGATGTGCTCAAGGAAATGAATGCCGAGGTTAAGGAGGTCGACTACACTGATGAAAACAACGTCAAGGAAGCCCTTCGTGATGCCAGAAATGTCATCTTGATTCCTGAACAGTCTAGAGAAAGAATGAGAGAGGCTGAGAACGTTATCAAGGTTGCTAAGCATGTTGACGTTGATCACTTTGTTATGGTTTCCATGTAAGTATCACTTTGAATATTTACTTAGTATATTACCTTTCTAACATTTTATTTTAACATAGCACTGGTGTTGACTGCATTGAACAGAGTGCTCAATCTGGAAGCTACCGCAACTTGAATGAGTATCGTCGCATTGAAGAAAAGGTCAAGGAACACTTCCAAGGCAAGAAGCATTGTATCGTTCGTCACTCTGTCTTCAACCAGCTTTTCTACTTTATGGGTCCTCAGATTGAGAACGAGAACAAGCTTAATTTGCCTGTTGAAGGTCGTCAAAAGTGGTGTGCTGTTGATCTTAACGACGTCTGTGAAGGTATGTGGCGCTTGGCCCGTCAACATCAAGGAGGCTCTGATATCACTCGCAAGAATACCTACAACTTCTGTGCTGATCATGCTCGCTCCACCGAGGATCATGTCCGTGATATGGGCAAGGGTCTCAACCGTGAAGATCTTCGCTTTCACCAGATCTCTGGCAACGAAATGCGCCAATATCTTCAGAAGATGCGTGATGACAAGCACTTCCGTGAACGCCCACAACATCGCCGTGAAGAAAGTGGTCGCCGTGAACGTGATACTTTTGCTACTTTGCCTCTCGGCAGATTCTTGAACGACCAGTGTATTGAAATCATGGAAGAGTTCTGGAGATCTGCCAGTGAAGGTTATCAAGATCTCAAGTGTGACGATCTTAAGGAAATCTTGGACAGGGAACCTCAAAACTTGAAGAACTTCTTCAAGAACAACCGTGACAACTTCAAGCGTCTCAAGTAAAAAAAAAATCACTTCATTCATTTAAAAAGATAGCTTAAAAAAGATTTTATTCTTTTTTCATTTTTTCATTTTTTCATTTTTTCATTTTTTCATTTTGTCATTTTGTCATTTTTTTTATTTTTATAATAAAAAACATATTTCTATCTTTTGTTTAAATTTATGTCTTGCCTTTGTGTTCAAATATGGTTTTTATATCTTGAGATAAATGACTTTATTCTCTAGACTTTTTTATTCTCCTATGCTCGATATACGTACTTTTAAAGAATATAGTATACAAATAAAAAGTCAAATAGGTACAAAGCATCAAAATTTACTGGTTTAAAGGATCATCCAAGTTCGAATTTACAAATAAAGCTCAATGCTCCAAATATAGAAAATTACACAATATCATCTCTAAAATGGATCTGTACTCTTAAAATTAAATTGATATTTACTCTCATGTCAACTTAGAATAGGAAATACATATTTATACTTATATAAAAGTATCACTGGTCATATATTAATTTTAAAATAAAATCATACATATATATATATATATATATATAATCTAATCTCTATTTTTGTGGTGTGGAACAAATGCATTGACTTCCATTATTATTGAATTCACATTTACTCTTCTCGTTCTTATTAACAACATAGCTCCACCAATCTTTAGAGTTGATATTGATAAATAAGGAGTAATTACCAATGCTATAAATAGGCAACAACAAATATCATTTCACAAAGAAAGTGGGATCAATTAGGTATGCATTTGTTTAAACTATATGTAAAATCATGTCCCTGAAATAACGAGAACAAACAGTGACACAAAACTAAATACAGCTTTTCCTCTTGTGGCGTCTCATATATTATGCATGGTCATTTCAATATGCTGAGGGCATAGCGCAAAATTGTCATCTTATACAAAAGAACAGGCTAAAACAAGAGTTGATTCTCTCTTTCAAGACAGTTTAAACTATGTCCACTAATGCAAAATGTGAAAGATTTAACACGGTAATAAATATTGTATTCTGATCTCTAACTATTATTGAAAAAAGACCCTTTTCGTTGTGATATGTTTCCAAACCCGATGAATATTATTTAAATTAAGACCACGTGAAAGGTTTACTATAAATATAAATTAGCTTCTTTTTTGCTAAATGATAAACTTTTTATACATTATAAACCTTTCTTCCCTCTCTTTTTCTAAAATATGCTATTGGCTGAGAGCTATAAAATACAAACAGAGAATCATAGTAACAGCAATAATATAGAAACAACAACGATGACTGATGGAAAGGATGAGATGCAACCTACTCAAATTACAACAGCTGCTGTCTCACAGTTTGATGCTATTGACAATGAGGTTGTCAGCACATTGATAGATCTTGATGTAAGTTTTTTTTAGCTCCATAACAAGAATATGAATATAAATAAAGCATTCACAATAACAATACTGATGATAATCCCACTAATAACAGGGTGGCTTTCAATGTTTATTGGATAAAGTTAAAAATGATATGCAAACAGCAAAGGTAAAATAACATAAAAGAGGGAATATTGTGTGTGACATTAGATATATTGATTGAATTCTTGATTTAGGATGTTGCACTATTCTTAAAGAAAAGGGCTGCCATTGAAGAGGAATATGGTAAACAAATGGTTAAATTGGCACAGTCCATGTCAGAGTCTAACGATAAATCAAGTTCGAAAGCTGGGTAAATAGAACAAACTATAGCGATGTGCTGTTAGAAATAATATTGACTTGATATCATAGTTCTTTTGGATCCGTTTGGTCTTCGTTTTTAAAAGTTCATGAAACGTTGGGTGAACAGCGAGTCAAGTTTTCAACTGATATTGTAGAGGTAGCTGATGATGTACAAATCATGTGTAAAGATACCGAAAAGAGCAGAAAACAAGTCAAAGAAATCGGTTTACGACATGACAGAAATCGCCAAGAATCAGAGAGTGCACTTGATAAAGTAATGAATTATTATTACAAGCCCTCATTTATACTTATTTTTGTCTATTGTTTTTAGAGTAAACAAAAATACGAAGCAACCAGCGAAGATTGGGAAAAGGCCATCTTGGCAAGAAATAGCAATGACGACCATCTTCCTAAAAAAGGGTTATTTAAAAATAACAAGACTCCTGCTCAGGTAAAATATATAATATATAACATGCTTTTTCTATGTATATTGTTCTAAGCTCTTTCTCTCTTAATAAATAAAAGCTCAAGAAGCAAGTAGATGAATCCTGTTCAAAAGCCGAATACGCGCATTCGAGTTACAAGAACCAATTAGTATCAACTAACGCAGCCCGTCATGATTATTTTCAAAACCAATTACCTTCGGACATCATTACCCTTAAGAGTATAGGTGATGAATGCTGTACTGCCATGAGATATCAACTTGCACGTTATGCCTATGTTTTTGAGGAAGGACTTACAAAGGATGGTTTGGCTTTGGATAACGATCAGGGTACGGGGCTAAGATCATTAACAGAAAAGATCGATTATACAAGTGATACCGCAGAGTATGTTAAGGATTACGGGAAGCGTTCAAAGAGATTGAATAAGGATGATATACCTTATAAAGAATACAGCATGGTAAGAAGATTAAAAATAGCTTTTATATGATCTCGTTACTTATTTGGAGTTTCTAGTCTCCGACCGCACTTACTATTTTAAAACCAAACCCAGTATTTGGTGTTGATTTATTGAAGCTGATGAAACGTGATGGAAAGGATGTACCTCTGTTTGTTGAAAAGTGTGTGGAAGCAATCGAGGCTCAAGGCTTGAAAACGGTGGGTATTTATCGTTTGTCTGGTACAAGTACACAGATTCAACGATTAAAGAATCAATTCGATAGAGGTAGGGTTTAAAATCACAACTATGACATGAATATTTGTTAATAATATAGCACTGCAGACTGCAAATCTGTCAATCTTTTTAATGATGAGAGCATATCCGACATCAACAATATTACAAGTGTATTGAAACTCTGGTTCCGCGAATTACCTGATCCACTTTTCCCCAGATCAGCCTACCAACATTTCATGAATGCAGCACGTAAGTATTTTTTTTTTTAAATATTAAGTATATAGTTGATTTGTAACAGTGTAAATAAAGAAATGGTTGACTAAAAATATATATTTCTATAGGTATTGAGAATGATCGTATGAGAGTATTGGGACTTCATACGATTATTAATGATTTGCCTGATGCAAACTATGCAATCTTGAAGTTTATCATGCGTCATCTCGACCAGTAAGTACATGCAAACCAACCTTGAAATGAATGGTAACTAATACTTGATAACAACATAGCATTCAACAAAATCAAGAACATAACAAGATGAATACCGCCAACTTGGCCACCATCTTTGGTATGACATTTTTAGGAGGAGATCAAACTTCAACCATCTCATCACAGCAAGATGCTCAAAGATTAACGGATACACATTTACATGTAAAAGTTGTACAAACCGTGCTTGAAAACTACAGATTAATATTTGAACCCGACGAATAATTTATAATAATAATAGCTTGATGATTAGTAGTAATCGTAATATAATGAATAACCCCTTCTTATTTCTTTTCTTTATAATTAAAGTAATATAAATAGCATATATATCATGTATAATATATTTTATTTGACAATACAACGTGTATTTTTTTTTACTATTCATATTTAGAATAGAACCAAAAGACTTCTTTATAGAGTTTATGTAAAGAGCTCCTGATAAAAATACATTGATACAGGTTGCCTTTATATATCTTTCCTTTCCTTTTATATTATGGTGCTCTCACAATCGTATTCAGGAATTTAAGAATAAGCTAAATAAAG
>VCJM01000844.1:49889-61636 GCA_024139495.1 Backusella sp. ASU-2019c | reverse complement strand
TATTTTTTTTTTTTTTTTTTTTTTTTAATGCTTACTTAATTTTACCCAGGATTTTTTAACCGAATATTTACATGTCTTGTCAAATTTGAAGAGCGCAGAACGATGGGCGGGTGCCGTCTATGCCTTTCCGATCGGATGGTGGGTGATTTAAGAGGTAAAGTTTCTCGCAGTTCCTGATAGAACATTTTATTAATTATAGCGGTGAAAAAGCTGAATTCATATTCAAACTTTGTGTGGAGTGGATATGTTTATCATGAAAGTGTCAAATAGAACATCACAATTCATTTGACTGAAAATTTACCTGGTACCGAGAAAAAGTAAATAAATAAAAAAGTCAGTTGATGCTTAATCTCTTGCTCCTTTGGATATATATAACTCCGTGCTCTCTTTATACCTTTCCTTTTCGATCCAGAAATAAGTACATGTTACGATTGATCGCATTAGTGCCAACGGTAAATGCTGCTTTATGGGAAAAAACGCACACCAATAAGGGACCGCATATATGCATAGTCTATGGCTATACAAAATACTAAATCAAAAAACAAAAACAAAAAAAAAGCAGAGTTTAATAAAAGTAGCCAAATACAAACTTCTAAAATGAATATTATATATGATTAAGGCAATGTTTTTGATCCATCCAAATATTTTATTGATACAATAGGTACATACATCGCGACTAATGATACCCAAAAAGAGTCCAAGTCCCGATAAAAAACACGATTTGAGTCCGATTTGCAGCTCGTGCAATGGAAATGAATCCCCAATACTTTACAAAAGGAAAGAACCATTATTTGGTCGTTTCACGAACCCAAAGAGAGTTAAAAAAAAATGCGGATGTCAGTTTGCAAGAATGATATGGGTGGTAGGATGAATCAAAAGAATTCAAGGCATCATTTTCCAACCGCAAAATGGGATTCAATACACGACTGATTATAAATATAGATGAAACTCTGACTTCATATAATAAGGTGGTATTTTAATGACATAAAGAAACATTTGTAAACGGGGTTGTCGCCGAAAAAGAAGTTTGTGCAAGAAGGAACTTATAAATAACGCATTGTGCTCCCAGTAACCATTTTACATGTAAATATTTGAATTACTTTGCTTTTCTAAAAAAAATATGTCATGATCAAAAGTAGATACTAGAAATCAGTCACTTTTGTCTTGTTTTCGATTGGTAGTGTGTTTACAGAAAGTACCTTATCACTCCCTTCAACCTCAGACCTGCAGATCAACGTAGATCGGACTTGATATTGAAAAGAAATTAAAAACATTACCTTTTTTACACTAAAGACTAACAATAGTATGTGTTTTCCTCCGTATACAAAAAAAGTACAGGCGGGAGATTAATTTAATGATTTTAAGTAAACCACACCTGTGGATATGCTATATCATTAAAGTTTGTTACTGTCTTTTCCAAAAATATTTTAATTTCGTACTATTGATGAAGGAAAAATATTTAAAAAGAAAACTTTGGGTGATTAAGCGTTCAAAGCACCACAATCTATTGTATTAAAGGATCAGGCTATTGTTTGAGCCTCTATTAAAGCTATTTATTATATCAACAACTTGTAGTCAAGATAACTACTGATCCAAGCTCTTTCATTTTTTGTACGTGAATTCAATATCTAATTAATTTGCTTGATAAAGGCCTATTTGCAATTGCATATTGTATAATTCTTGTATTCTTATAGATAAAATACGAGAATAAATCGATAATGTAGCGTTTCAGATTTCTAATGTAGAATGATGATTGATGGTATTTAAAGTCGGACAGTTCTGCAACATAAATGGTTTTTATATATTTATAAAATAGATAAATTGACCATATAATACAATTGATAACTACTTGTATTTTATACGATGAAAGGGTAACCAACATGAATGGAATTCTTTACTTATCCCAACAAAAATTGATGTTTTCAACATTGCCATGGTGACGAACCAAAACAGTCTAAACTTAAAAAGGATAAAAGTAGTCACTCTTTCATTCCTTCTTTCTTTCTTCCACAATCAGTAAGCTTTTGTGTTTTTGTTCAATCCGCTACACTCACTCGTTTATATACATTATATTTATATATTTTTTTATATTTATATTATAAAACACACGCACGGCTTCAGCTTGGCAGTTGTTATCATTATCATTATGCAACCAGACGAAGTTCAAAACACACGTGAATCTTTAGAAAACCAATTAAATGAACTATTGCAGGTGTTGTTCGAATTGAGTGTAGTTGTATATGATTTTCAACCAGACGGAAATAAGCTTGTGTGGGAAAAGATGTAAATTTACTGTACTTTTTTTTAAATGTAAATGGGTTATTAAATTGGCTGCTTTTAATAGAAATGGCATCCTTGAACATTATAAAACAATTGATGAACTTAAAGATGGACTTGATGCCTTTATACCGGAAGAAGTAATAAAGTAAATTTTAAAAAGCAGGAGGATAGGTTATGGAGCGAACCATCGATCATTTATACGAATATATTGTTATTATTAGTTTTGTAGAGCATGGGAAGAATCCTGACATCTTCACCCAAGGATTTGTAGATAGAGCTGCAACAGAGAACCAGCATACAAACGGCAAAATAAACGCTGTCAACGTAACTGCAATACAACACTTTGAAAATAGGCTCTTCTCTCTAACGCTTTCCGTTTTGCTTTTAGGATTTCCGACATTTACTATCAGAAGAGTTTGCAAAGTCCTTTCCAGATCTCTATGATGATGCCAATATTCTAAAAGCAGAGGAGGCCAACTCTGCAAGCCCTGATGAGAAATCATAATAATCAAAATAAAAATATATCACGTGAATAAATAAGCCACGAACATTTGGCTCCATTTTCTCAAGTTGAGTTTGTTTTTTGTTTTGTTTTCGTATACGTTTTCTATTCATCTTTAAGCGCCATCATGAAGTTAACAGCTGATTTGCTCTCTGACAGTGTTTCTCGTATCAATCCCTTGGGTGACCGTGAGCTGATTCTCCGAGGTATTTAGCGTTTATTTATAAAGCGAAAAAAAAAGCTGTTAACACGCGACTGATGATTTAAATATTATAATAAAAATAAGATTACAAAATCCCTGTTATTGAAAACCTTGGCGTTACAAAGGTTTGCTATTTAGTTGATATCGCTTGCGTATGTATATTGACCTTCTTCTATTAAAAAGGATCTTAACGACACTATTGACTTTGTAAATAACGACTTGCGTGTGCTCGGCAACTTTCCTCGCTTGAATAGACTTCAAAACTTATTCCTCAACAACAATCGTATCAGTAAAATTGACGGCAGCATTCATGAATTTTTGCCCAATTTAAAGACCATCATTCTTACCAACAACGCCCTCAGTGAATTAGGCGATCTAGAGCCTCTCATCCAATGCAAAAAGCTGACACATTTGAGCGTCATGGATAATCCGGTCGCAAAGAAACCTCACTACCGTTTGTATATAATCTATAAATTGCCCCAGGTTCGTGTGTTGGACTTCAACAAGGTCAAATTGGCCGAACGAAAAGAAGCAGCTGCACTGTTTGCAAAGGAGGATGGCACAGACAACGATTTGGCAAAATCAATCACAGACAACAAGACAAAGACATTTGAACCTGGAGAGGGTCTTGAGAACCAAGGCGGTGTCACTCACGGCCTCACCCCTGATGAGCAAATGAAGATCAAGGTGAGTTGGATATGCTTGTGCTTTTCATTATCGCATCTAACTCGATTGATGTTTTGGTAAATACAGGAGGCACTCAAACAAGCAACATCTCTTGATGAAATCTCAAGATTAGAACGTTTGTTGAAGGCAGGACATGTTCCTTCTACTAAAAAGGGACCAGAAGGAGATAATTAATGAAAATAAAATGATAAATACGAGTATATAATTACTATGCGTGGGTCTTATGATGAAACGTGATTGAGTTGGCTTGTAATGTGATCAAATTGATGATGATGAGTAGATACCATTTTCATGTGCAAGATACCTTTCACATTTATGCGGAAATCTTTGTACTTCTTTCCATTCTGGATACATGATTAGCTTTGCTATCACGTTAGGATGACAATGCGATTTAGCTTTGTCATATGTAAAGCATCCTTCATTTAAAATGCAATTCATTTATTTCGTTTTTCATTCCTCTTTTTTTGTTTTTTGTTTCCTTATTCCTTATTCCTTTTACTTTCTTGCTTAATCCTACCATCTGAAATATATTTGTAGCATGACTACTCAAGCTGAGCAGGGAAATCAAGAGTTTTCACGCGTGCAACCTAAAGGAAGCTGGGAAATTCCTCGCAAGTTGTATCATTTCTCAATAGGTAATAAAGTTAGAATCCAAGTATGTTGTCAGTAGCCTAACGTATTTCAACAGGTTTTCTATCTATTTTCTTATACGATCTCGGTTATGGAGCAAGAGAGGTTGTACCAGTTCTTAGCGCAATCTTGTTTATTGTTTTAACTGGTGAATTGGTACGATTCAACTCACCACGATTCAATCGTATGTTTTGTAAAGTACTGGGACCTCTGATGAGGCAATCAGAAATAGATATGAGGATAAATGGCACAGCTTATTATTTGGCCGGTAGGTAGTCGGAGGATCCCGAAGAGATGACACATCTAATAAGCATGTCTTTTTTTAGGTTGTATCATTGTCTTGAATTTTTATCCCACAGACATAGCTGCCATGTCCATTGTTTATTTGTCGTGGGCAGATCCAACAGCAAGTGTATGTGGTAGACTATGGGGAAAGTATACCCCACGGTACGGAGGAAAGACATTGGCAGGTTCCTTGGGTGCGTTCTTTGCCGGAATGCTTGTGACTATACTGTTTAATAGCCCTTGGTCACATTTTAGTTTGTCATACCGTAGTGATTCCAGTCCTGTTCCATTGACTCTTCTGTCTATCTATGGTGGTCTTGTGGCTAGTTTCTCGGAAGGGATCAGCGACCTGGCATTCGGATTGGATGACAATTTAACGATACCTGTACTAAGTGCTACCTTGATGTGGATTCCTCTGGTATGTTTTGGCTTGGGTGTATAATTGTCTGTACATTTATAAATAGATTATATAAATAATAAAAAGCAAGTTGACGCTGTTCAATGAATTTCGATTATTGATGTTTGAAGCGGAACAATATCAAATGCTAATATTCTAAAGAACTGCCCCCTCTTTTTTTTTGAAAGTAATGGGCTTGTTTAAATGTAAGGTCAATTGATCAGGGGAGATAAGCAAGCAAGTTTTTTGGTCAGATTTTTTAATTATAGTAAAAGATCATAACGTTATACGGAAGATATTACTTGTATACAATGGTACAATTAATTAGGAAGATGGAGATCTTTAAAATACTCAATACATATTTAACTCGAGTATAATCATCCAGTTACTCTGGAAAAATAAACTGAGGCTAAAGAGGCCCTCTTTGAATATTTTCTATATGTTACGACTTTACGGTAAACTCATCAACCTCTTATAACCTGTAGTAAAATTAAATGGAAAACATATTCATCTTTTGAGGCTGAATGAGGGCTATTAAGGAATAAATTTCATGTTTTTCTGATGGATAATTTGCACAGAAAAAAATCAATGCAAGTTCAACTTTTCTTTGATTTAAAAACATGAATATTCTTTATTGGGTCAAGGATATTGAATCAAGACGACTATTCTCATGATGAATTTTAATAAATATAATCCAACTCATTCATCGTTCAAGTAAATATAAAATAATTAAAATAAACAATGTATTTTTTATTATAGTAAAAAAATAAATAGAGCGCACTATACATATAACTATTGATTCATGTTTCTTTGCATTGTCTTAAATGTAGTAACCATTCTGTCCCTGTGTAAATGGAAATTGATTCCAGCATCATGTGAGTCAGCCACAACTTTTGCACCACGAGTAACCATCTCGTCATAATAATCTTGATGAATATCATCCAATTCTTTTTCACCTCTGTAATATAAGCCCAACTGTGTACCTAGATTTCCAGCATCCAACATGGCGTGGTTTCCACCTAATTATCTCAGTGAGTAAATTGAATTTTACTTGAAACTATTTTAAAGCTTACCTTCACCGCGGAACATACTACAACAATGGGCACTATCACCAGCTACGAAAACACGTTTGTCGGTTGCTAAAGATTCCAAGGTTGGGGTCCTTTCACGAATAGTAATTTGATATACTTGAGAATCATTAGGTGTATCTAAAACCAGTCGCTGAAATAGTCCATCTTGCTTGAAAGAATCTTTTGCCCAATCCTTCAACATCTTTAAACATTCTCCATGGTCGTCAAAATGAGGGATTTTTTGTTCTCCATCATACTTGGATAATGACCACAACATATGGATTGGTTTCTCGTCCTTTCGATCAAAGTCAACATCATTAATACACCAAAACATGTTTGTTGCAGAGCCATCTCTGCAATCTGTTCCTGCGACCATACCAAAGCATTTAGAAATGCTCTTGAACTTTTCCCATTCCTCCATGGATACCCAACGATCCACTGCAAAGCTTCGGACCTGTAAAGTCGATGTCATTTTGTCAAACTGTTCTTGTCCACCAACTAATTGTTTACAAGCCAAAGAATAGGCTCCATCAACAGCTATTAGAATACCTCCTTTGACGCTAGTGTCATCATCAAAGTAAACAGTAACTGAATCTTTATCGGAGACATAGTGGGAGAACTTTTTGTTCCAGTGCACTTTTTTCTGATCCAAGCCAGAAATGAGCCAATCTCTAAATCGCTTACGATGGATTCTATAAGCAGCACCCGGGACCTGGTTTTCAACATGGTAGATCATTTCATCAGTCAAACCATCAATAAAGCTAAACGACAGATTATCTGGATCCTCACGGTTGACAGCGACAGTTTCACCAAAATGATCGAAAGCTCCTGGAAAAGTAACAGCCTGTTTAACAGCATCGATAGCAAGATGAAGACTCAAGGACCATCCTTGAGTACGAGATTCCGATGTACTGTCACGTTCATATAGTTCATATGGAATGTTTTGTGATTGACAAGAGTGGGCCACGACTAGACCACCCAAACCTGCACCAATAATAATAACTTTTTGATCCATAGTCATTTTAAAAAATAAATAAATAAAAGTAGTGTTGATATGTGTGAATAAACCGAAAGAAGAATCACTCTAATTTATAGCAAATATCGCTTTGATCTGAAACATCGTGTTCAGATTCTGCTATTTGATTTTTTGAGTCATAAAAGGACCAGATCGAAAAAAAGAGTAACTGAGTTTGAAACCTTTTTTACCAACTATAGGCATAATTTCTACTTTGTATTTTTTTGAGTCATATTATGAGTATTTTTTAAAGTAGGATATGGTTCCCATTGATCGGATTACCTTGGCCTTTACGCTTTTTCTGTTAAATTTGATATGTTTAAGAATGTCTTGGTTTGGTACAATTATATGCTTGGCGCTCCTTGACAGATAAATAGCCTTGTTTATTTGATGCTTTTCCTGTTGTCATACACACAAACAAGATATGTGGTTGAAAAGTTGTAATGGAGATGATTAAAATATTTTGATACATGTTCATCTAAGTATTATCATACATGGTAGATGTTCATTATAAAAAGCAAAAGACTCTATTCTTTTCAAAAACAGCGGTATAATTATTTTCCGACTAAAGTTTGTTTGTATTTCTCACATTTTGGAAAACAATGAGAAAAATATCGTCAATGACTTGTGGCTGATGGGATAAATTCTTTATTTCATTTGATAAATGATATTGAAATAATTCTGCTTACTTTTTATTAAATGGCTAGTTTGCTTGAAACCGATAAACTCAATATACACCAATGCTTTAATTGTAGCAACTGTGGCATGCAACAAGCTGAAATGTAAAATCGTCACGTGTTTTACTACATGCTTGAAACACGCTTTTTTAAATAATTTTTGACACCCTTTTTCTTTTTTTTCACTTTTTTTTAACATCGTGTTTTTATTAGCCAATTTTTTCTATTTCCTATGACCAAATCAGAGAGAGGTCGGGTCCCTTCAACAAGTACTATGGTGCGCATTGCTAATAATGATAATAATAAGAAGATTTCTTCCAAATCAAAGGCCATAAGCAAGGACAGCAATGAAGGAATGAAAAACAACAAAAAAAACAGCACAGCACCAGTCGTTGCAAAGCAAACTAAAGAAGCAACACCTAAAAGCACAACAACGAAGACCACAGAAACAAGAAGCCCAAATAACAGAAACGTAATATCCAAAGTAGTACCTGCAAAAAGTACACCGACCAAAACTACGGCAAAGCCACCTACCAAGGATAATGGTATTATCACTACTATACAAATATATCAACAACAGCAATAATAATAATAATAATAATAGCACGAATGAAAATAGATGAAGGTAAAAAGGAGAAAGCTGATAGAGTCACTGGTCAGAAATCAAAGAGATCAAACGACCCTAAAAAGGCCAATGGTGAAAGCCCCCAAAAAAAGAAAAAGGAAAACACAAAGCAGAGTCAAAAAGGAAAAGAGACGTCCAGTGAAGGGCGTGAATTGAAGATAATCGATGATCCATTGAATTATGAGACTTCTACGGATGATGATAAATACGAGGTTGAATCGATTGTGAGCCACCAATCATACAAGGTAGAGTATAATAAGGAAATGCATGGATGGATGGTGTATTGACATGCTGGGATGCCATTGTTTACAGGGTAAGGTCATCAAATACATCATCAAGTGGGTGGGGTGGGGTCACAAGGATAACACGCAGGAATATGCCACGGATATCCATGCGTAAGTTGATTGAGCACGCGAGAATGGTATAGGGTTGACTCATTTTATCATTATACACAAGCGATGTGCCGGAATTGTGTAGGGCTTATTGGTCAAAGATGGACTCGAGCCAAATTCTATCAAACGTCGCTGAATTCGCTAGACCGCCTGTTGTAAATAATAAAGCTGGCAGTGAAATGCTGGAGTATCGAAAGCAGACATATAGTCAAAAGCATATCCGTCCACGTATGGCCAAGAATGGATATCAATTCAATACGAAATGGCCCAACAGCAACACAAATTGGGAGGCTGATATGAAGAGAATAGCCTCTGTCTTACCATCTGTTTTAGATGAAAAGTTATTATTTGGGTATATTGAATGGTAAAGTATAGAGAGGTTATTTATTATTATTTATTATTGGTATTATTAGTATTGTTGTTAATTATTATTATTCTTATTATTGCTATCATTACGGATATAAAGGTTAAACGGACAAAAAACAGTGCATTTCATTACTGACCTTCATAAGCACTGTCCTGAAAAGGTAATCACAATAGCAATAAGACATTCAATAACAATGACACTAACTCTATTTCACAGTTATTAGCATATTATGAAGAAAGATTGCGGATATTTTAAGAAATGAACCTATCTTTTCTCTCACTCTCTCCCCCCTTTTTTTATCACCTCCTTTCTTAAAAGACCCCTCGAATATGAGTCTATTAGTACATTACTACATCTTTCTTTCTTCTCTTCTTTTTTTCCTCCTTTGCCTATACTTATTATCATCATTACTATATTCTTCTTCTTTTTTTTTATTCTGTATAATAAGAAATAATAAATATTATTATTACATCGCACTAAATATCTTCAAAGGAGTATTTTTTTGTAAAACAAAATGTGGGCTGTCTCACGACTTGTAAGAGAAAAACAATTTTTTTAACACAAAAAACAAAAACAAACACTTCGATCCACTCTAATATGACTTTAGCTTGGTGATTCAACTTGGACGCGTGCTATTGTGATTACTATTTTACTTCAAGCAACTCTTGCAATCATTTTCGAAGCCATTATATTCAATTGTCATGCCAATGAAATCAACATCATCAATCAAGAAAGGCTTAACCAAAGAGCCTTTGGTCAAAGCTTAATAACAGCGTATGCAAACGCACGGTCATTGTTGGTCTATTTTGTATTGTTCATTATAGCACAAGTATTTACTGTAATACTAGTCATGGATGCTGTAAGGTTTTTTTTTTATTATTACACTTTCTCTTGTGTATATAAAGAACCCCCCTTAAAAATCTCCTTTAAACTGACCCCTCTCCACTCTTCTCCTCTCACCTTTATTACTTCATTTATTCATTCACTTACTAACATATATACTTTAATCCACTCCTTTCATAACAGATTTTCCAAAAAAACACAATCCAACTGATTGCGCTGGTCGCATTTGAATTGGGCATGAGTGCCTATACAGTCATACAGTATCATCAGTCATCTACCTTATTTGATAACACCGATGACCCAAGCGTTTTATTAGTAGTGACATTTTTGGGTACTGCATATAGAGCGTCAAGCTGGGCCGAAATCACGCAGATATGTGTCATGATTGTTTCATCATGTTTATTCAGTTTTTTGGCATATAAACTTTATCTCGAGTTTGGTTGGCAGATTTATAAGAAGATTGGTGCTGATCTTACAATGAGAGGTACGAATTTCATGAATAGTAGTAATAAACATCTCAAACTTAAAATCACACGCATGTAGACCGTTACAAAATGTATCAAATCTTTATGATGCTGCTCAAGTTTGACTTTTTTTTCTTCTTGGGATTTTCCATACAGTATCTTGTTTTACTTATTGTTGCATGGCTACCTGAAGCTGCAGATGGCGCAACTCGGTCCAATATTGTAAAAGAATTGATTGAACATGTTGTTCTTAGTTGCTTAGTGTCAGTCGCAATGCTTGCTTTGGCCTATTGGGGTGTAAGTACAAACTCTTTTGATGCTTTGAAAAAAAAAAGTATATACTTACATACCATTTTAAAAAGTTACGACGAGAATGGAAACTCCACATGTATCTATTTATAGGACTTTCAATGGCAAGTATGGCCTATTTCATTTACATGCTTGTGCAGATATCTCAAGATCCTGAAAGGTTTATTGGGTCTAAAATATTTTTGACGTTTTTCTGTAAGTTATACTTTTAACGACTTGAAGAAAATAGATAGATGTATAACACCATTACTTTTAACCATTATTTATAAATATAGTATGTGTCGATATGGTGCTTATTTTAGTAAGTCTCAGTTGCATACAATCATTCAACAGTAATAATGAATTAACCAAATTATTCAATTAGGCATCTGTTCCTGCAGCTGTTATTTGTCTAAGAAATTTTAATCATGGACTTATCAATCACAGTAAGTTGGAATCCATTATTCCGAAAGTAACAAAAAAATCTAAACTTGCGTTTAATAATTACTATCAGTATCACATGCTGCAGCATCTACTTCTTCTCTTAATATGCAAAGCCTAGGATCATATGGCTCAGAAGCAGTAAAGAAATCTAGCCCTGAAAGATGGTCTATTGAATAATATCTCGAAAAAAAGTGTATTATCATTCAAGCGCATACACGTACAAGTACCATGATTTGATCTTTACATACGCAAATAGAAGAACTAATAGTTAGCAATTAGTTTATTACAAAATCAAAAAAAAAAAAAATATGAAACAACACACACATATATATATATATACCATTTATTATTATCATTATTTCTTAATTTACCATTTCCGTTGTTTATAACTGTTTGGAATACATACCAATATACTTTAATTTATAATGATAGTAATATACAAAGAAGTAGTGCTGATATTTAGGCGCCTTTTTTTTGTATTTCATCACTTTTTACTTTATTAACGATTATGAGAGTGATGATAATAAAATACGTAATTGTGTTTACTTGTCAGTCCTACGTTGTATAAATACATCATCA